>CAEGAE010042880.1:0-74600 GCA_903067095.1 Girardinus metallicus
TCCTTTTATTTTTTTTTTTTTTTTTTTTTTTTTTTTTTTTTTTTTTTTTTTTTTTTTAAACTAATCCTGAAATTTGTTCATTAAGTCACGGTTGGTTAATCTGCAATGGACAGAATTTGTTGTTTTTTTTGTTTTTTTTTCAGAAATGTAGCTTTTTCTATTGCAGCTAACCAGGTGTGCACTGGCTCCCAGCATGTTTTTCCTCTCTGCTTAGATTAGCCAGCCATAAATAATGACATTAATCTGTGGAGGAGACAGATCAGCCAGCATAATTCATATCACGCAGCCCTCCGATCTGACTGACTGCAGTGAGAAATGTGACCCCATGTCAGAGCTATTTAGTGCCGCTGTGGTGTGTCAGGAAGCCTTCCAGTTTTCCATTGGAAATCTATCCTGTTCTTCATTAGTCTTCGCCCGCCGAAGCTGCAGGGACACCTCAGACGTTTTTCATCTGGGACAGGAGAAATTCCTGCCTGCTAATCAACCTTGATGTACGTGTGCCCCTTTAGGTCAGCACCGCGCCGACAGACTTGACATCACTTTGATTTGCTTTGTCGCAGGCATGCTAAACGTATGGCTAACTTCTGGTTACTTAAACTACAGATTTCTCCTTTCAAACACCTGTATGTCTGAGGCTTTCCCCAGAACTCTGCTGTGGTTTTCTTCCAGAAGGTTCTGGTAGCTGGTCCAGCTACATAAAGGATTAAAGCTAACACAGCGCACTAAAAATCTTTTGAACCAAATGCTGACTCCCTTTTCTCGGACTAGCATATCTCGCGAATTAGATAACCTTTCCATAACTCCAGAGTTATATTTCAACTGATGTAGACATACATTGAAATTTACAGAAAGGTTTGATATAGTTCATAAAACCTAAAAGTCACAAGTTAGCTTATGTTTGGTGAAGCTAACATCGCAGATTTACAAGAAATGAAGCAGAGTGTCAATATGCTAAGACGACAGTTCAACATCATTTCAGTCATCGTGTTAGCATAATAGCTTTCAATCCTGTTCTTAAAAAACGTGAATGTCTGAGTGGTCGACGTTTCTTTAGCTAAGCTAATAATGGTACGATTAGGAGGCGTAGTTGTTGTCTGCGAGGTCCAAATGGCTCACATTCCTGAATTTACCCCAGAAAACCCACCAAGGCCGATGACAAGGTAGTTCACCAGTGGCCCACTGTGTTTTTGTGTTCAATTTTTTTTTAAAGTTACAAAAATTCAGAGGTGCGTGGGCAGGTGCAGGGACGATGCAACTGGTGCGCTACCCCTCGTGCCCAGTTCAACGCACAAATTATAAACCAAGCTTAATCTGTCCTTACCATCACTGTTACTGGTGTATAAAAACCCTATTTAAAATAAACATACAACACTTAGCCCGGTGGCTCACTAGGCTTATAAACCTCTGGGGGAAACCCTGTATTCACTGATGTGAATGGTTACATCAAGACCTTCACTGTAACAGCCCGGCTAAGGCATTAGCCATTGGTTTCAATGGTAAAAAAAAAATATATATATATATATATATATATATACATTAAAAATGTGTAAAAGGTAGACTCTTAAGTATTTGTATGTTCTACGGTTTTATATCTTCACTGTGTATTTAAAGCTTTAAATGAAGTCAGCCTTAATTGTTTGCGTTATAATGGGGTTTAGTCACTGTCACAAAGCTCTGCTATGTCGTCGAATGAAGGCATCTGACAGCTAAACCAACGTTAGCCTCCGGGTTCATCACTCATCTGCTGTGAGGACGTTGAAAAGCTACAAGCAGTTAAATTCCGGGCTTTCTGCTTCATGGAGACGATATTTCAAAATCCTGACACACTACACGAATATGGGCTGGGTGAGGCGCCGCTGTGCCAAAAGTAGTAATTAAACGCATAACAGGGGCTTCATCCTTAGGACGTCGTCTCTACCATGTAATTCTGTAATGAACAGGTAGTGGGATTGAAAGACTGTCGCGCATGCTACAAGGAAAATGAACTTAGTGTCTCTTGCCTTTCAGGCCCGCAGACTTGGCTTGGGCGCATTCTTTTACATGATTCATTGCCAAGCTGCTTGTCAGATATGTTGGTGTTGGACATGAGGGCTTCTTTCTGGGCCACGGCCCAAGCAAGACCGGAGTCTTCAGATATAGTGGGAGTAAAGGACAAGAGCCTAGGCCGCATAATTGCAGAAAGCAAAATGCATTCTTAGAAAAGCATTTTTCTTTCTATTGTTTGGTCCTGTTTGGTTGCATAAAGGTTCTCTTGGTATTGGCAGCATCTTTAGATTCATTCATTTGAGCAGAGTTAGGTTTTTCTGCATCCGGACGCTGTTGGTTGAATTTCTTTAACTCCCGTTAAGCATTTTACTCAGAATTTTCAAAACACTCTACTTCACACTTAATAGCTTTTATTTCTCTGATCCGGTCTCATAAGTTTACTAGAAATTGTCGGGGCTACCGGCAGCGTTCATCTTCACCTCATGACCCTGACTGATGTTGACTTAGATGGAGAAACGCTTGGTCTAGTTTTTGAGTCTCTGTGACTTCATGCAAAAAAAAAAAAAGAGCCACGCTTGGGTCGAGGCACAATACGCCTTGTTGTTCTTGCTAAGATGAAGGCTGTGGCATTGTGGGCGACCATGTGGGCGTGTGCCCAGAAGACATTTATGTCAATTATAACTGGGGGAAGAAGAAAAAAATGCATTCTTACTCTGCATTCGTATTCTGCTCTTGTGTTCCTGGCTTTTACGGCTTGTACGGTGAGTGCAGAGTTCCTGTGGTCACATAGCTCAACGCTACACGCTTTTCCTCTGACCAGCCACTCCCATTCGGAGGGATACCTGCGGACCCCCATCCCTCCTTCCTCCCTCCCTTCCCAGCAAGCCGGAGAAAGCCACCTGTTTCTGGAGGAGGAGACTGTAGAAGAAGACAGAGAAAGGCATGATGCAGTGAAACATTGTAAGGGTGGACTGCACAAAGGCTACTTTCAGTGGAGAACCGACGGCGGGATGCAGAGGAAAGTTGGGATTCCAGCGCATTCTGAAACGAAACACAAACGTTTGATTTTGAGTTAAATAATACTTTGCAGAAGAAGAGGATCAAAGCAAAGAAAGAGTGAAGTGCGAAAGAGGATCTACCGGGAGCACCTCAAGGGACTGAAAGTGATCCAACTCAAACCTACCTGGAAGACTCAGAGCAGCTGCACACAAGTCAGGGGGAGGAGGAGGGAAAGTGATTCTGTCAGGCAAGTTCCAGCACCGTGGAACGGGCAAAATCTACCAAAAAAAATAAAAAAGGGCCTGATAGCGGGTGACGGTTTGCTGAGATGACTTCTACAAGGAAAAGTAAGAAATGCCACTCCCTCCTTAATGACTTTGAGGAAGCCAACGGGACTAAAGTGGATCCTGGAGCAGAACCAGAATCTGATGACCTGGACTGGGACGGCTACAGCACCACCCTGGAGCACAGACTGGCAGCTGTGGGTATCACACACAGTACTACCTCAGGCTTATGTACTTACTTAAAGGAATTGTTGCGGTAGAAAAAGTATGAATCTTTAGTTTTAAAGTTGCAGTATGATGTAAAATCGACTACATGTTATGATGTTATTCGCTCATCATAAACATATTTGGAGTGTTGCTTTGACTCTTTCACACATGTGTGAGAAGTCCTTTCATCTCCCGTGGCAACCATTTGGCTGTGTGAAAACACCTGGGTGGACGTAGCTCCGCCTTTGAGACTCAGCTCCTCCTTGGAGCTGCAGTTTCCAAGCTTCTTTCTAAGAGGGAGCTGGAGTGACTCTGAAAAGAGACTGAATTCACGTAGAAATCAGTGAAATTCAGAAATTTGGAGAAGCTAAGGCAGAGATTTAACGGTGGTAAGGCTTTTCTGATTACACTGCCGGTATCGAACGCACAGCTCAGAAAATTTAGGAAACGCGAAAACCACTTTTAATTGTCGGTTCAGTATTATTTAGAAATTCCACCTCTTTGTTCATTTCATGAACTTATTGCATATTTAGTTTAATTTCACTAAAAAGAAAAAATACGATAAATGTACTTTTGAACAAAGGACCATAAAGTAGACTTTTATGGCGCTTTAATACTTCCAACTTGACCGTTTTTGCCCACGTGTCAAAAAGTTTGGACATCTATACTAGAACGACATCCTCATTCTACACACGTTGACCGTGATGACAAGTCCATAATGAAGCCCAGTTCAGAAGAGTACTCTCACTTCTGGACCCTTTCACCCATATGGCAGCTGGTGTTTAGAAAAACTCGCTGATCCGGTCAGATCTGGCGGCCATTGTCCTGCCTTTTACCTTTTAAACTATGCGAAAAGCAAAATAACAAAGGGACGTTTTCTTCTGACTTGAAGGTGGATATGTTTAGTCTTGTGCCATAACCTGCGGTGAGAGCTTTGTCTGAAATAAATCTGTTGGTGTTTGCCCGACTCTCCTTTATGTCCCTAATCCTCTCATATTAACCGTTAATCTCTTATGCTTTTTATTAATTGAGACATTTCTTTTCTTCCCATGGACCTCCCTCATTCTCCTCAACCGGTTCATCAGCTTTTACGGCTTTGTGGAACAAAAAAAGTTTACAAAGACAGTAGAGAGTGGACAACAATTTCATACAAAATCACGTTGTATGATTCCCAGCCTGAACCAACGTTTGTTTGGCTGTAGGAGCAGGAGAACGTCCAGGCGTCCGAGCAGCGCTGCACCCAGCTGGATAAGGCCCGGCAGGAGCTGCAGCGGCAGCTGTCGGACCTTTCGGACCGCCTGGAGGAGGAGGAGGCCTGCTCGGCAACGCTGGTCCTCCACCGGGACAGGCTGGAGGCGGAGTGCGGCAGCCTCAGACGAGACCTGGACGATCTGGAGAGCGCCCTGACCGCGGCCGAGCGGGACAAACAGGTAGAGCATCGGCGCCAGAAGAAGCTTGTTTTTTTTTTTTTCATTTTGGTTTATCTTTTTGTTCCACCTATAATACTGATTTGGAATCAATTAGTGGTATTAGTGATGACAGTAAAGTTTGTATTTACTTAAAGCTGCAGGATTACATTTAGCAGTGAGTAGCTGAGGTTGATCGACAGCACTAAGACCCGCCTCCTGGCTCTGATTGGTTGTTTTTGGTCGGGAGCGGTGCAACCCAGGGACGAGGAGGAGGACGAAGAATATCGGTCTTTTCAAAGGTTACCTGCCTCATATTAAACTGTCACTACATGGTGACAATTTTAACAAATATGTAAAAAAAAAAAAAAGATTTTTAATAAAAGTTACATACTGTAGTTTTAAATAATATAAAAACAAAAACATGCAGCATGTTTTAGGCAGATCCTAAATACATTTTCTTATACTCATTCTTGACATTTCTAATACTAATAATGAATCACTTTTGGTTTTTCCAATTCGTTTTAAGCATGAAGGTCATTTTAAATTAACAACTTTATGACACCAAAGGAGCCTGTTGAGGTAGTTTCTTACGAAGCAGGATCTGCACTACCTTAGTTTATGTGATAGACCAAGACGAGGCATCATTTTTAAACAAATAATTCAAGTGCAACACAAAGTAACACATGGTTTTCTAAACTTTGCGTAGAAAAAACATGTGGTGTTCGTATGTTTTGAGTCGTCTGGGGGCAGCGACTCTGGAGGAGCTGCAGAGTTTCACAGCCTCAAAGGGAAACGCGGTTATGCTTCTTCACAAATCACCTAATGTATGTAAATCTTCAGACTATCTGAAGAAACTTTCAAACAGCTCTTAAGAAATTATAAGAATGGTATTTTTTTTGTTAGTTTTTTTTAGTGTAATCCAAGTAAAGGTTTTCCCATTGCTTATTGAGACGTGTTATTAATGATAAAATGTAAATAAAATCACGTAATCATTTCAAAACTGATACTCCTTTTCACACCGTTTTATTGTCTTCCAAGAGACACATCTCACTGTCTATTAGAAAGAACATAACTGGCTGAATCAATATCATTTTAAATCTAAATGTGATTAATTTTGGATGGAAAACATCGGTGAGACATGACAATTGCGTCATCGTGCTGCTTTTGATCCGCAGTCATCTGCCCAGCCGACACACTAACTCCCAACAAAACACATTAACGTTTGCGGCTGAAGCATGTCAAGCATGGAAAAACTCCTGCTCTAAGGAGAAGCCACACAAGACGAAACACAAACTCGCTCAAACAACTTCACCGCAAACGACGCAAAGATCCTCAAACATATAACTTTACACGACCACATGTTTGACCACATGTTGGGCTTTTTATTACCAATTACGCCACAGATGTCCATGCCACAGTCTGTCCCTCTTCAACCTACAGCTGTGTTGTAAATTTCAGATCACAATAAAAACGTCACGCGGCCAACTTACGTCGCTTTCCTCGAAGTTGGCAAGTTTCTTAAGGGCCGTAACCAAATCCCGTCCCCTGTGCTCAGACGCCGATGCCAGAGGCTCCTCTGCCATCTCCGTTTCGGCCCTCTGACCGAAGCCTCAATCTGTTTATTTGAGGCGTATTAAGGGATTAAGAGGCTATCTTTTGTTCAGGTATGCCGGTGCGTTCTCAAACTGTGCGTGAAGGTGGTTGGGGTGGTCGCTGTAGAGCTGCTGGGGCGCACTTGAATCTACTCAGACCAGTTCAGTTCTGGGTTTAAGAAGATTTGTCCTCCTTAGATCGGTGAGGATTACTAAAATTATTTCTACTTTCTGTGAAAAGGAAAAGCTTAGCCTGACTTAATCTCAGAGATTATTTCATACAGCACGATACAAACTATTTATTTCTTCTTTTTTAGGTTTCTGAATGGCTGTGGCTGAATTGCACAGCAACTATAGCTGTAAAATAAGCTTCCTTAGGACACCAGTCACTTAAAGAAGTGTGATTTGTATCTCTAAAATACACACAGTTACTGCATTTAATCATATTTTCCACATGTATCGATACTTATCCACACTCTCGTGAAACAAACAGTGAAGAAAACATTAAAAATAACAATCCAGACGATACGGAGAGTGTTCTTTGTTTTAAACGTTATTTGGAATTTATCGTGAAAGCAAATAATGGCAAGAAATTTATCCTAATAAATTAAAAGCGAAACTGTGAGAAAGATCACACGCTTCTGTTTTGTAGATAATAGTAAAATATATCGCTTCTTCACCAGTATTTGTCTCAGCCTACATGTGTCTTCAGCTAGAATCAGTGTCTAATCCTCTGAGAGGAAACTTCGACGCCTGTTGGAAAGACTGCAAAACTATGGAGACCGGTTTCTCTGATGAAACGGGACACTGACCAGCTGTACAGTTCAGCATTTGTCGTTTTGTTTGTAGCTGTCAGACGGCGAGGTGAGGAAGCTGACCGAGCAGCTGCTGCAGAGGGACGAAGCCGTGCAGAAGCTCCAGAGGGAGAAGGAACATTTGGTGGAGCTTAGCCAGGTGAGGGTTGAGGAGGCGCGTTTTATCGTTTTATGTTGTGTGTGTATTAGGTGTTGTCATATCTTTCAACTCTTGTGGATTCAAGAAATATTTACCCTCAGTGACAGTCCCTGAGACTGACCCCTCTAGGTTGGCCATGATGTCCACAGAAATGTTTTTGAGACCTTCTATACACAAAAAGCTATGGTAAAAATGTCTTGTTTTTGGCCATTGTTGTTTAGTTAGTTTCTAGCTCTGGTATAATCTGTCATTTCAACAGGTAACTGGCTCTAAACACACACCTGACTGGTTTATCATGGATCAGACAACTCTTAACATTCATCAAATGCACAAACTCAACTAAAACCTGAAACCGTTCTTCAGGTTTCAGGTTTTAGAACCCAACACCGTTCTAAGAACCTGCCACTGTTAGGTCTGCTTTGGTTCATTGTGTGCCTGTAAATGTTAGCTGTCACAGCCTGTCTTCTAACCCTGACCCCACAGCCACATCAATAACCACGAATGTGGCACGAGGAGGAGATGTTCATATTCCAAACAGGTTGTCCTCCTCTGGACGACGTGCTTTCGAAGGATCGTCAGGCTGGTGGGCTTCAAAGCACTGGCAGGGCTTCAGAGTTGAGAGTTTGCCGCCATATTATCGGGGTCAGCTATTGACTTTTAATAAAATCTGACTCGGCATCTAGGCTCCGTCTGTTTTAATGCGAGTGGAGAGAACTTTTCAGTAGCCTTGGTACTTCGCTCTCTTGTACCTTGCATGTTTTTGTGTGTTTATCCTGCTTTATACCACAGTTCTTGGCTCACTTTTACTCCGACAGTCATCTTGGAGCTAATGGCCATTTTTAGCCATTAGCTTCAATATCACTGAAATCTTGGCTGGTGGGATTTAACGAAGACGTAAACAGGCAGACGAACTTGTCCTCGGTACACCTGGATACCAAAAAATGGACAAACTCCTTCTTCCCAACTCTACAAACTTGGATCTGCCCCTTTCCGTTTTATCAAAACTTTGCACTGTGAGCACGCCCTGCAATCAGTGAAACCATGGATTCTGCTCTCTGAAGGAAACTCCTGAGGTAGAATGTCTGGCCATCAGTTTTGGATTTTAGTTTCAACCTGAAACTATCATTTTAAAGTGCACTTTCAATTAGCTGAAGTTGTCTTTGCCTTAAATCAGTATTTGCTTGAATATGTGAAACATTAATGTGACACAAGAAATCTGCAAGGGGAAAATTGCTTCTTCGCGCCAATGCACACCTTCTGACAATTTCAGGGCTTTAGCGAATAATGACTTCATGTAACAAGATAAAAAGAAATCAGATGGCCGTAGATCAAACTACGAGATGACATGTTTGCAGAGAAGCTACTCCAGTGTTTCCAAAGCTCCGGCATTGCCGTCAGACGGATGTGAAGCCATGTGATGAGTTAAAGGTTTAGGAACATGTGCAGCCCAGGCTCAGACATCTTGTTTCTATCTAACAGCAAGCGATTGAGGATCTGCAGATGGAGGAGGACAAAGTGAACCTGCTGACCAAAGAGAAAACCAAGCTGCAGTTGCAAGCCGAAGATGTGAGTCTACATTTTCTGACATCCAACATCTCGGGGTGGAGTGATAACATTCAGCTCCTGAGACGAAACAAGCTACGATAGTTTGGCGATCGGCTTTCTTTTCCATCAGTCTCAGCTTCAGCATCTGGGTCACAAAGACCTAGATGAGATATGTGCAGGAAGACTGACCTAAAATTTTATAAGTAATATTAATTATCAAAACAAACCCCAATGCAAACAGCATTTTCCCACAGCTATAACATCAAGCTAAAATAAAAATGACTGGCAGTGGAGGAAAAACTGAAGCCCAAATCCAGCTGCCTGCACACCAGCCCTGTAAAGAAAACCAACTTTAAAACCAAAAGCACGCACTGAACCGTGATTGTTGTGTACACTTGTATCTCTAGTGACCATGTTGTCTTCTTGCCTGTTTCCCAGTTGGAGTTCCAGCTGGAGCGGCTTAAGCGTGGCGAGCCTGAGAAGGCCAGGAGGAAGCTGGACGCTGACAGCAGATCTACTAAGGACAGCTTAGGAGAGGTGGAGAAGATGAGGAGTGGTTTGGAAGATCTTATCAAACGGTCTGTGTGTTTTATTTACTGATATAAAAACTAATTCATAGCAGAAGCAGCGGGCTGTCCTGGCAGCCTGCATACGCTCTTGCAGAAAGCTGTGCATATTCAGATAAATCTGACAACAGGCAGAAAGAAAAATGTCTCAATGCTGTTTGAAACGGTTTTCCGAAACACCTCCATGTTAGCATGTAAGATTTAGCCCAGAAGGGTCAATAGAAGTCATGCTAAAACAGCTACGCTAAACTTGTTAGCATAACTTCCGTTTTAGCAGGACTTCTGTTGTGGTTTATGCATTTTGTTGCCCGTTCTAGGAAACCATAAACGTTTCCTAGAACGGGAGGATATTTGGGTAGTTAGTTACCCAAATACAAATATCCTTTCCTGCCTCTGAGTGGCCCGCGTCTAGCCTTTGTAGTATTCTGGATAGGTTTTCTCTTGTCACATTGTACAAAAATGTTAGCAAAGTAGCACAGAACATATTTTAACAACTTGACCCTCTGTAAGTAGCATAACAACCGGAGTAATAGCAAAATGAGGCAGAGATGGGGCACCCAGCAGTCTGTCATCTTGAACTGTATCCCAACACCAGCTCCATGGATTGGAATACAGATCATTCAATAAAGTCCATTTGTTTCAGGAACTTTATCTCTAAGTGAGACACATTGTAGAGATTAACTGCACACAGATGGATGTTTTAAGGTTTTTATTTGTGCCGATTATGTTGATTTTACACTTACAGTTAATGAAAACCTGGCATTTAAAATCAGAATATTGTGTCATACCAATAAAAAATGACAACAGAACCTAAAATCTCTGTAAAATAAAATCTGATTTCACTTGAAATAATAGTAATAATAATAATAATAATAATAATAATAATAATAATAATAATAATAATAATAATAATATCATTGAGAAAATAAATATACCGGCTGTAAAACATCCATTTTCAAAATGTACAAAATGCTAAAAAAAAAATAGATATTTGTGGTTTTGTGTCTAAAATCTTAAGTATGTATGAACATACTTTTTATGTATGAACACATACATAAAAAGAAAGTTTCATACCTGCCTAAAGGTTGTCAGTTGTAAAAAATGTCAACCTGAAAAATAAACCTCATCTGAACACATTTTCTAATTTACTGAAAATGACAAACAATCCCAGGTTGGGTTAAACCAAACCATTTCTTTTGGGTGCTTGCTTTGGTGCCGCTGTGTCTGCTTCTGTATGTGTCTGAAAAAGGTTCTGAAGACTGGATGCTGTCATTTCAGTAAAAAAATACAGCAAAAAACAGCTTAAAAAGCAAAGTAGAGAGCTTATCACTACCGTAGTTCTTAGCGGTTGCCATTGAAATGCTGCTTTTGACTCTTTTGATGCTCTCCTTTCAGAATCAGTCTGTCTTTTCCGAGTAGTTTCTCATATAACGTTCTCAGTCCTTTAATTGTATTCCTATTTAATGACTGCAGAGAGGCTGGTTGAATAAGTACCTGCTTTGAGCCGTTTCCTAAGCCACGATAGGATTTGTCTCTTTAATCTCTGTGGAATGCTTGATAATATGTAATTAGCCGTGAAAAGCTCAAAGACAGGTAAAAGAAAAAAAGAGAGAAAAATTCCAGTTAGTGTTCATATTTTAAACCCTACCGCAATCATAAACATTTACAGAGCATTAAATCCAGCTCTTATATAAGCCACAACCATACATCATAAAAAACGCCAATATAAGGCTTAAGAGAGCATGGCGAGGGTTGCTTACAGGATCTACTCTGCATCAAGAGACGTTGCAGTGCGTTTCGAGCGTCTAGCGCGGCACGATTTGAACCGCTTGAAACGTCAAGAGCGTCCCAACGGAAGAAAACCACTGGAGCTGCCGCGTCCGACGCTCCCTCGACGCGCCTCCACATTGACTCTGAACGCAAACCAGGCGCGCGAAACGCTAGGTGTAGAGCAAAATGTCAAGCGTTTGAATTCAAAGCGCAAACGCGTCAAACTTGAAGCGTCGGACGCGTTTTTGACTCGCGTAACGCTTTTGTTGTGAACGCACCATAAGTCACTCGCTCTTAGGTTACCTAGCAACGACCTGTTGAGTAACTGGCGCAGCAGCAGTTTCGGGTTTTGCCACCGTGCCTCATAACTACTTAAAATTAAACAACGGGGAAGCGTGAAACCTGTGGATAAACCAGGAAAAGGTCACGCCATCAGTTTGGCTGAATTTCAGATATTTTAAACAAAACACAAATCAATAATTATTCATATACAGTGATGTGAGACGCTTATATCGTGATAAGTTTTTCCAGCCACGTCGTCCACCCAGAGTGAAAAATACAACCAGCGCTTCTATAGAACAATTTATACTGCAGTATGTTCATTTGTTTCAGTGGCCTACTTCAAGTCCGAAACTAAATCCAGATAAGATTTTAAGTTGGCTTGGCCCTTTCACAAGGTGGGCTTGTCATTCTCCCTCCACTTCAGATTTATGGCTCTACTTTGTGTTGATTTTTTACATAAAACTCCCCAAAAACACCTGTCAGTTTGCAGCGGTAGCTTAGCAACGTCAGGGGGAAAAATCTCCCTGTAAACCAAAGAATGCCTTCTCCACAGGCGAAGCACTCACCAAGATCCCAACATGTTGCTATCTGCCCTCCGTGGTGTGACAGCAGAGAGACGTATTTGCTGTACCTTGCAGCTACAATCAAAAGAAGAAAAGAGCCAGGTGTGGGGGCAAGACGCAGACTGCACACCGCCGACTCAGCTTGACCCAGCTCAGCATTAATAAAGCCGATGAGTCGCCTCGTTTCTAGTTCTTACCCAGGAATGAGATCTGTCAATTCAGCTCGGCTCACGGTTCGGTGGAGCTTTATTGGATTTTGTTGCAATAAAAAAAAAAAAAAAAGAAAAAAAAAAGTGACACGTCGAGAAGCTCAGCAGTCACCTGTACGCTGCGTCGGCAGAGTTCGTTTCTGGTCGGCTCAAGGTTGTATTTTTTGTGTGCTCTCCTCCTGTGTGAAGGAAGGACTTGGAGATCAGCAGTGCCAGCACCAAACTGGAAGCAGAGGAGACCCTCAACATGGAACTGCAGAGGAGGAGCAAGGAGCTGCAGGTCAGGAGCGATACGGGTTTACGTTACAGTTAGCAGCCGGGAAGATCACCAGGTCCGAAACTGAGAATAGAAACACATCATGTGGATCGACTCGTTTCCTGCCTTTGTTAAAGGTGCTGCGTTGTATGCGACGCTGCGAAAAAATCCAAATCTCACCAAGTATTTGTCAATTTTCTAGTGCACATGTGTCAAACCCGAGTCCGGGGGCCCAAATCTGGCCCGCCACAGCTTTTCACGTGGCCCTCTAGGCTCCGAATTACCTTCCAGCTTTTCACAAATCTGCAAAACTGACACAGAGTCAACAAATTTCCACACTTCTTTCTGATTTTACTTCAGGTTTTCTCAAAATTGGTCAAAAACCTTCAGTTGAAGCGACTGCTGCCTCAGCCTTACTTGATGTTAAGTTATAGGCCGGAATCGATACGACGAGTAATAAAAAGTCACATTTAACATCAGACAATAGCGCAAACATCGTAAAAGTTTATTACAAACCTTTCTAAATTGGCGCCACAAAATCTGTAAAAAAACCCACTAAAACAATCACAAAATCTTGGAGGAACAACTATTTATTGATATTTTAACAGTCCAATTGAGTTTGTCAATACAATCTGGCACAACCGGCCCTTTAAGAACACTCAGATTTTTAATATGGCCCAAAATGAAAACGAGTTTGACAACCCTGTTCTAGTGTGAACATGTTAGAAAACAACAAAACGACCTTACAGGGAACTTCTCAGCAAAATATAGGAGCTTCTTAAATCAATAACTCCTTATTACTGATGGAACAGTACCAGATCCACTGGCAGATTATTTCACTTGTAACAAGAAATTGTTCCCAAGTGAAATAATCTACCAATGGAAATAGTAACTTTTTTTTTTTATCAACACTAAGGAATTATTGACTTCAAACAAGCTGCTATAACTTGTGGAAAAGTTATTTGTAGTTTTGTCTCATTTCAAGTTTTCTAAGATATTTTCGCAAGAAACTTGACTAAAAATACATGGTAAGATTGTTGTCGTTGTTGGACATGAATGTGGTGCTGCTGAAGTTGATGGGCAACAAGTACAGGCAAATTCATTAATCCGTCCCTTGTTTCATTTCTGTAAAATATGTCAAACGTAAAAATACCATTCAAATTTACAAATAAAGTATTTTCCCCATGCCGGTTTTCATTTACTTTTAAGTTTTTTTTTTTGTCAAACTTACTCCATATGTTTCAGATTATCAAACATATTTTAAGATCTTATTTCTTCATTAATGGGGAAAAAGTTATCCAAACCGAACTGGTCTTTTGAGGAAACAGTAACTTTCCCTATAAACCTAGCAATCTAACGGTCAGACATTCTCATAAGTCACTTTTGAGATGCCTTTCTCGATCAAATGTAAATAAAAACAGACTTTTTTTTAATGATCCTCTAAAGTCGTTTCACTGTCCTTTGAGAGATTCTTTAAACCTTTATTCTTTTGTGTGAAACATGAGAAACAAGCTGTTTTTATTTATTTATTTTTTTTAATAGACCGCGTTTAACTTAGACAAGCATAAAACTTGCAATCTATGACCTAGTTAAAACATGGACTGTTTTATTCTGCATCCCTTATACATCCTTTTAAAAACACAGTTTTGGTTTTGTGAAGACTTGATTTGTACGAAAACAAGCCGATTCCTAGTCCCCCCCCCCAAAGCCTCACTCAGATCTTGTTTTCATTAAGCCGTGTGCGGTGTGTTTTGTGAGCTGGATTTTACAGTTTCACTGCCGGGCCCAAGCATGAGTTCTCCTCACTAACTCAGTCAGCGCTGAGTAGAAGTTGACGACTCGGCGGACAGACGCATTCCTGGCTTTCAGCAGAGCCGCTGCCGCCTGCTTGGCGATTGGATCAATCGCTTTCCTGCTCCCAGACCGTCAGGATACGGTTTGGAACCACGGCCTGCAGGAATCCACCTGGATCTCCTGCCTCCATCTGATGCTGTGACTGTGTACAGTTAGAAACACGCTCTTGTTTTGACTCGGCTTCGTCAGTGTCATTTATGAGGAAGTGAGGCGATATAAAACGGACCGGGCTCTTGTTTCATTGTGTTGCTGAATGATCTGCTCTAGCTTTGGCCAGCTGGCTAACAGATCAGCTTAGATCCTGGTCCCCAGTTTTTCAGGTCGTGATCCATACTATCTGGCTCATGTTTTGAATCATTGGCCAACTGGTCAATGTAAACATTGTTTTTTCTTTTGTAGTATTTACCTGGTACCCTCTGACACAACCAAAATATCCATAACCCCTGAGGGAACTTTCTATTTATGCACAAGCTAATATCAGTACTGTAGCACAGGCTGAAAGTTAGAATGTAATTAATTACTTACTTACTTAAACTGAACTATCTAATAAATTACTTTGTGTTTTTTTTCAGCCCAGAATAAGCTTGCCTTACTACATCCTACTTCCTTGCTGTTAAGGGAGCATCGTTACGAGGAAAGACACTTTCAGTTTTGTTCTGTTCCACTTGGCTTTTGGAAGCACGTCTTTGCCCAGGATATCAGCAGCTTTAAGGGTGACGAATGAACAACCAGAGGATGCCAACGTCTTTGCAAGCCCTCCGTTAACGACGGAGGTTAATGACATTTGATAAATGTTGAGAAATCAGGGTGGCATCTTTTATTTGGATTACACTGCTTATTGTTTGGTGCAATCTTTTGTAAACTTTGTCCTGAGGCTTTCCTGGGGATCTTGGTGTGTCATCCAGATAGCATCGTGTCCTAACAGCATGCATCTCTGACACTGGCGTGTGTTTAGTCTATGTCTGTCGCTAACTTGTAGAGATAAAGATGTCTGGGTTTAGGTATAGATGCAGGTGGACAGGCCAGTTAGCTGTCTCCTGGCCTCCATCGTCTGTTATCCTTTGACGTAATGGTCGCGCAAATGCGTCTGTGGACTTGCCTGGATTCAAAAGAGAATGCTTTGTCTGTCATGAAAAATGAAGCCGCCTCCTCATCCCATAATTCAAAGTAGTTGGCTTAAAGGGCGGCCCGCATGCTTCATTCCTCACCACAGACCCAGGCTCTTTAGTAGTTTTATTGCGTGGCCATAAAGCAGTGGCCCTCAGCCGGAGTGCTTTGGGGTCATCTGCGTCTAAAGAGATAAGAATCATTTCGGTTCTGCAGCAGATGTTTAGCTCACGGTGTTCATACTGTGCAGCACAACAACAAAGCTTGGCATGAGTACCGTATTTTCCGGACTATTGAGCGCACCTCACTTTAAGACGCACCCACAAAGTTAAAAAAAAAAAATGGAAACGTACATCTATAAGCCGCGCTGGGTTATAAGCCTCTGATATCTCCGCCGCTCTCGGTTTTCCACAGGGAAGCCGCAGAGGGCTGCGTCCTTAATAAATCTGCGTCTCCAACGCAGAACCATGGATTTGTTCACGCCCAGCTTTTACGTACAGAGGCTCTGTTTTCCTCCTGTACTGCCAGATCGACAGCCTTCAACTTAAAAGCTGCATCATGTCAGCTTCTTCGCGTTGTTTCCATGATGAGGGGGTATGAGTTTGAAAACATTTCTCCGTTTTGGCTGCTGCTAGCATGTGCTTGTTCTAAATGAAAATTAGCACTTTCTTCTTTGATTTCCAATTTCGACCTACAATGATTCACTTCCTGCTACAGAGCCCCCTGGTGGTTGAAGAAAAATCCACAGAAAAGACGCACAAGGGCTGGAAGTCGCATGGTTCAAAACGCATAAAAAAGTAGCGTCTTATAGTCCGAAAAATACGGTAAATGTTTTTCATGTACCCGAAAGATGGTAATGTTTCCATAGCGTAACTTTAGGTAACAATTGAGGCGCCTTTGTGATACTAAATATTTTTGAACTGAACCTGAAGTTTTCTACTTTCTGCTTCTGCAGTAGAAGTTCTTGATTTAGGAGTCATTAGCTTGTGTCCATCTCAGGTTTAATGGCGTTGTTTTCAGAGATGAGGAGCCTAGAAACTGAATGTTGTTTCGCCTTATTTTACTTCTCTTCCTGGGAACTGTGTGTAAAGATGTCTCTGATAACCCGATGGACAAGACGGTCAATACTACGAAAGCAACCTGGTTTCCTATGGACCAGGAAGGGTTCTGCGATGATTCAAGGAACTGCGTGATATGATCAGTTTGCCTGTTACCGGTCTAGACTGATCGACACAAACTCCATTACAAGTATCTGCTCTGTTTTGAAAGACATCTGTTAATTCTTTTAAAGTTGGAGCTGATCGAGAGCCTTTTTGTGGCTATTGATATTTAAGTACATAAATTCTGTTGAGGTTTTCACAACGCTCTGTAGATTTTAGCCTTCCTTTGTCAACACTAAATAGACTGAGTTTTCATACACATATATGTGGATTGGACGACAGATTGTGGAAGGAAGTGAAAACTGAACTCGCAACTTGTCAGATTGCAAGGCGACTAACCTTGAGCAACGTTTGTCTTCCATGCGTTAACGCGGGACCTGCTGGCCCGTCCACCCATTGATAGCATGGACAAACTCACTCAGCAAATATGAGTGACTGCGGTCATGTGGTGAAACAGAAAAATAAAGCTGTGCGTCATCAGCGTAAGCATGATTTAGAGATGGTGTAATTCACTTTAAACTGAGTCTGAAGGGGATAAATGAGAGTGACTAGAGAATGGAGCCTTAAGAAAACTTATAAACAATGTTTGTTTGCTCAGGTTTATGAATGTCAAAAGACACAAAAGGCGTGGCTTACGACTCCCGGCCTTCACCTTTGATGGATTTCCCCAGTGCCGAGGTTTCACCGCCCAAAGGCACTCAGTGCTTTAAACACAAGCAAAGTTGTTGATTGTTCACATCTGCGTCAGATTGTACTTATTCCACAACTGGATTAGGGTTAGAATGTTAATCGCAAAAGGAACGGGTGATAAGCTATTTCAAAAGTAGACTCCCACATGAGCCAGTCTGGCGTCCAACGGCAACTTGTGCATTTGATATTTCATTAAATAAATGGCACTATTTAAATGTTCCCCTTAATTTATACCTATTTGCTAAACACACACCCAAAATATGCCTTAAAGAACTTTATTTCGATGCACCTAGAGTGTATCCTCGATAGGCTTCATCTCAAGATTCAGCTGGCCTAACCTGCTTCATCACCTTCAGTACGTGTCTTTGACCAGGTGTACAGGGCCGCAGTCACGTTCCAAGTCAAATCAATCAGACAACACTTTTAGTACAGGGTTCTTCAAAACGTCCAAAGGCATTTTGAAGAACCAACATGTAGGGTCTTATGTTGCTATGAATGAATTACAGTATTTTAACATGACTATTTTACAACAGCACTGAGTCTGAAATGTCTTTTTGGTTGTTTTGTTTTTTTTCTGGTGAACAGGCGGGGGTTTAAACATGTTCTGTTGAGAGTGGATCCCGCAGGAAATAACAACCCACGCTGCTGTAGATCCCCTTTGACCCAAGTGAGGAGACATCTACTCTGAGGCCACATCTGATTCCAGTTTATGGACAATTATTATCATTTCAAAGAGCAGCAGAAAAAATGAAGAAGAAGAAGAAGAAAAACAAGCTCATGCAAATTTGAGGATTGAACCCTGCAACCAAATCGAGCCTTTTTTTTTTTGACTTTATGATGTTATCTCCGCTACATTTGAGCAATGATGTGAGCAATCATTTAGTCTGGAGCCAATTTTATGTAAATCTCCACAGCAAACGCTGGTACGCTACTCGTTTTCTACAATTGTTTCTGGACCACTCGATGTATTTTGAGGCAGCGGAAGGTGGGAATTTAATGAGAACCAGATATGTGAGAGGGGAACTGACAGGAAGACGGAGAGAGGCTGTGCATGTACAAGGGGGTGTGGACAGTAACATGCCGGAGGGGATCAGCAGCAAGGTGTGTGTGCGTAGGTGTGTGCGTGTGTGTGTGTGTGTGTGTGGGTGCGCACATGTTTGGGACAGTCAGTCTCTCATTCAGTCAGTCAGTTGGACTGCTGCTGCCTCGTCATGGCTGTTCTCTCCACAGATGTCCTCCGCTGGCATGTAAGTCAAACATTTCTTTGAGTCTATGTAAACTAAGAGAGCAAATGATGAGTTATTACGTATGAGTAACTGCTGGCAACGAGAGATTTTTGCTGGATCAAAGGTAGCACGGGTCGCCCTGAATGGTTACTTTGGTCAGAGTCCGAAGCGTCCGGTGCTTTTGGAGGTTTTGTGCGGCGTGTTGCCGACAGGCGGCTTTCACCGCCGTCAGTGAGCCGCAGGCGGCCCCCGGGCTACGCGCCATGTCAGACACAACTTCCTGACACCGAGACAACGATAGAAACCGAAGATAACGCCGAACATGACACAACACGGTAGGCTGCGGCCATGCAAGGGAAGGGGGCAATAAATTCTTATCAGCAGTAGAAAACGCAGCTTTGGCAGGAGATGAGTGCAGCAGAAATGTGCTGTGAGTGATTTATGTCTGTGAAAGCATTTTGATTGTTTATGATGGAGAGAGGGAGGGGAAGCACTTCAGGTTCACTTAGTTTGAAAGAATACCTCTGGACTTGTTGAAGAGAGACTGAAAGTATTAATTAGAATAATTTTTTGCCATCGATTGTACGATACACTTTTGTGTTGTAAGTAGCATTGCAACGTCTTCTGTTGAGTCGAAGTTACTAATTGTTACTTTTGTAACATTATACCTTATCATCATTGTTAAACCTTGACGTTTTTGTACTTTATCATAATTAATGAAGCATAATATCGTTATATTGTAGGTTTGTGTATACAAGAACACCATTAAATTGATCAGCCCACTTGACCAGAGCAGGATCTTTTGCACTTTGTTGCTCTGGAGCATGCATCTTGGGATCTCGCCATTGCATCAACGCAATGGCAAGAAGGAACAGAAAGAGCAGTGACCTTAGAGAAGCAACTGTTGCTACTAGTCAGTCTGAGAAGGGTTATGAGGCCAGTTCTAAACAATTTGAAGTTTCATTTTTCTAAAAAGGGAAACATTGTTCACAAGTCGGAGACTCTTTTCCCAGGAATGGACGATCCGGTACTCATCCCAAGAACAGGCAATGTGCAATTGCAAAAAAATCCAAGAGCTCCATCTTGGACTCTACAGGCCTCAGGGGTCGTGTTAGATTTTAATCGATCAAATTTATTTGTATAGCACATTTCAGCAACAAGGTAGTTCAAAGTGCTTTACATGGTAAAAACACAAAACAGTCACCAATTAAGAAACCAGTAACAACCATTACATTTTGTCGAGTGTCGTCGTCGAAATCATCAATGTGCATCAAATATGTTGGCTAATGTTCCATTTATTATTATTCAAAAGCAACTCTAAACATGTGGGTACTGATTTAAAGGAAGTCAGTGTTCCAGCTGTTTTGCAGTTTTATGGAAGTTTGTCCAAGATTTGTGGTGCATAGAAGTTGAAGCGTTGAACAAAACATTACAGGTTGGTAATGGGTAATATTTAGTTTGGAACTGTATAAATTAAGAAATAACATGATGGACATAAGACTCTGGAAAACAAACATCCATTTTTTTTTCTCGCATCAAAGGCTAAATGGGTAAAATAATTGCTGTTAGTTTTTAACTATGTAACTTTACAAACACCTAGTGGACAACATGCGTAATCACAATAAGCTAATTTAGTCTGATACAAACTAACCATTGATATTCTTGACATGGTTGTCTCTTCTAGTCCTCTTCTATTCTCTTTCATTTTCTTCTGCCTGACTCGTTTTCATGTTGAGCAGTGTGCTTTAATGCTAGGCTAACGTTAGCATGCCTTCTCTGTTTTTATATGACTTGTTGATATTGTTCAATACAGTTCTAGTTAATTCTGTGCAGACAAAATCTACAAAATATTAATTTAGTTTTGATTGGCAGTGTATTTAATGTTTACTCACATTATTCATCCAAGGACAAAAATTGTGAAATTGCTCATTTTTATTTCTTTTTAATAGCATTGTTTTCAGTGGATATTGTTGTCTTTATTGACTTGAAAGGTTGTAAATTAAACTGATGCCTGAGGGTTAAAAATCCATCAATCAGGATCCCAAGCTGATAGCTGGGATTTCTTCAGGTGTTTATGATCTCTGGCTGTGTTTTTTTTTTTTTTTTAAACTCTTATCTGCTTTGTAATTAACCTTGACTCGCAGTGGCTCTGACTTAGCCACGGTTGTAAAATGTAAACGAAAAATAAATAAAAATCTCCATCCAAATTCCTCAAATGTCAGACAAATGGCATCGGTGCTTTTTGGTCCCGCTGACCAGTCTGGGGTCATGCTGAAGATAATCACTGGTGGCTGCAGGACATTCTTTCTCTAAATTAGTACCTGAGGAAAAGACAAAAAAAAAAAAGAAAAGCCAGAGGCGTGCCAAATCTCTGGAGAAAGCAAAGGGCACGAGACTGGCCCAACCGAACGGAAGTGCTGGCCTGAAATAGCGAAATGTTTTTTTCTGCTGTCGTAATGACAGTCTGTAGTTGGAGCACGTTGTAATATTCTTGTCATATTTTACAGTTCAGTGAGAGCAGGTTTTTGCTTCTCGCTCATGGAAATGATTCTCCGGTGTGTCTCTTCAGGCCCGCATCGAGGAGCTGGAGGAGGAGCTGGAAGCAGAACGGGCCATGAGAGCGAAGGTACAGGATTAAAAAACTATCAGGTTCTCTATTGAGGCTTTCCCCTCTATATAAATGATACAAACACAGATCGGCTGGAGAGGCGAGAAGCCGAACGGCTCTGTGGTCAGATTAACTCTGATCGCGCTCATGAGGTGGACAACAGGTTTGTAGATTAGAGAATCTAGCTGCATATTCAGCTACTGAAGAGACCACCTCACTGTACCCCACCGAAAACCTCCTGGTTATCCCACCAAATATTGGTTTCTGAACTCTTCCTGAGTTAAAACATTAGTATTGTTGTTCCTAAATGAATGTGAACTTTTTCGTTATTTTTACCATTCCTCATTTTCTGCAAATAAATACAAAATTTTTGCTTGGAATTTCAGACATGTTTTCAGTAGTTGATTGAATAAAAGAACAATGTTCTTTTTACTTAAACATCTATAGGTAGTAAAATCAGAGAAACTGATTATTTTAAGTGTTTTTTTTCCTTCCAGAGCTGAATATATAATGTATAAGTACGCAAATTGGAATTACGAACATCGATTTGATTAATGAAAACGTGACAATTTAGAAAAAAAGTCAGTAAAAAGTTTTTGAGCTAGGATTTTTAAAGACTTCTCGTGTGAAGACATGTATTCACATCAGGTTTTAATTGTGGTTTCATATTTAGTGGCCACACCGCAATTGCAAAACCGTGTGTGTTTTTATCAACATTGGCGGAAAATCGCACGCGTTTTGTAATGGAAACGCATTTCTACTGTAGGAAAGAAGAGAAGGAAAAGCTTTAGCAGGTTCACTTGCTACTGCTCCGCTCTGGTCATCCCAAACCATCTGCACCTGTGATAACAATCCGGTTTGGGTCAGACCTTGTGTTTCTGATTAGCACACAGGGGCAACCCTGTGTGCACAGACAGGCTTTTTCCTCTGTCTGATGTTTCCCATCACACACCACTGAGTGTTCCTTGGAATCCCCAAACCTCGGCCCTACAGGCAAAATAAACACCGAGACCTTCTGCCTCTCCACCACAGACAGTCCAACACATCCTCGCTGTCAAGTGAAGCTTTCGGAAAAAAAACACGTCTGTTTCATATAAAGCTGATCTACCGAGGAGCTTCAAGTGTATGTTAGTTCAAATAAGTCCCCTCTTAAAGCCTGTGTGCGTTTAAGCCCTCCTACGGTAGGCACTTCACCCGGAGTGTTGAACGGAGTGACAGTGGGCCCGAGGGCGTGTTGTCCACACCTCTCTCCACTCTGGGTGGTATTCTGTTAACGGCGCTAGCCGGGAGCCCCTCCGGCCCCAGAAAAGCCGTAGAGCGGAGCCAGAGGCACGCGGAGGCTTGCAGGTCTTTATCTGTTCGGCAGCCTCCGTCTTCGGAGCGACTCAATTACAACATACCTCGGCTGCAGACAGGCTCGCCATTGTTAGGCTCTGCTCCTCGGGTCGCACTCAGCCTGATAGCATCAGGAGAGGCAGAGCGACAGACGGCGCTCTTTTTTTCCAGTGGATCCTCTCCTGGGTGGAATGCCAGGCAGCCAGACACACACACACACACAAGGTTTCTTACAGAGGCATATACGCCCTAAGGATGCGCTGACACCAACCTCTTTAGTCCTTAACTCTGGTCTGCCTAAAAACCTCGGTATCAATTCAGTGGAAGTGAACTCTGGGGCATTTCGAATGCACACGTGGATTCTAGCAGACTGGAGACCGTTCCAAAAGCAGGAACTGGACAATAGTGCAGGGCATTCTGGGTAAATACATCCAAAACAAACAAGTCTGAAGGGCCCAGCTTGGTCAGACCAAGTCAAACTGTTCACCAGCTGAAAATGGAACAAATGCTGCAACTTTGGTCCAGAAATCTACTGGACTATGAGGTGTGAAAACATCCCAACACTCATAGCTCACACAAACATGAATCTGTGAGCAGCATTCAGCTAATGTTGTAAATACATTTATATAAAGTTTTATTTTATGGAAATACAGATTATAAATTGACGCAAAATCAACAGATCCCTGCATGACTTCGTGGCAATGCATAATTGTCGCTTTATTGCAAACTTTCCACAACAAACAGTATTTAGTCGACTGCTGACTCCCACCTGCAGGTGGCAGTATTTGTTTTACTTCTACTGCACTGCTGCCTCGGCTTTACTTGATTACAAGATGTAGTCCACGATCGATGTGGCGAGTAACAAAAATCGAGCTATTTAAGTTCTTGAAAGAGTAAAAATGTTTTTGTGTCCAGTCTGTTTGCTTTTTATTTTATTTTCTTTGTGTATTTTGTATGTAGATCCTGGAATGGGGTTGAGTGAGGAAAAACATAGCAAAATATCTTGCAAATATTTCTGAAGTAGCGTCACAGAATTTTTGCTTTTGATTATTTTTATTGTAAAAAAACAAAACAAAAACAATTGCAAAAGTGGATTTTTTTTGTACGTGTTTTCAGAATTTTTTTAAAAGACTAATTGTAAATCTATGTTAGTCAAGGTTGAATTCAGATGAGCTAAGATCCACACACACACCCACACACACACACATGTTCCTGTATGAAAAAAATAATCTGACACTTGGATAATGACAGTCGAACTTTTACCGTCTTTGCAGCAACACGAACGAGGCTCTTAAAGACATAAATACAAATTGACTGGGATATTTTGAGTCATGGCTGCTTTTCTATTGCCTGTGGTGGAGCCTCACTGCAGTGACAATAAATCCTCAGAGCCGTGGGAGGATCACGGCTAATCAGATGGACTCTCCCGTTAAACTTTAAAAACTCTCCCTGCTGCAATTTCTTTTTCCTACCTTAACATTCCTTTTTTTTTTTTTTTTTGCTGACTTAACAATTTGAAACAACATGGATACGGTGGTGCATGGAAGAATATTACGTCCCCATAATTTGTCAAGAAATAACTGATAAGCTCTTCCAGAGACGAATAACAATTTGCGATTAAGTTGAATAATAATGTTAACCGAACAGTGTTTCACACAGACACTAACCGTGTTTCCGTCAAAGGCTTTTCTTAATGCAGATTTTAAGGAATTGCATTAGAAAATAAAAAAATTCAAAATAACCACCTCAGTTTCGCTAGCTTGAGATGGTTTTTGGATCCGTCCGTGCTTTACGGGAGAAATGTCCGGGTCGGACGGGAGGACAGGCTCAGATTTCTGAGATGTGGGGTCCAATCTAGTTTTCAACTTCTATGTCTTGTTTGTTACTAAAGCTCAGGAAATTAGTTTCCTGCCCCCCCCCCCCCCCTCGCCCACGACTCTCCCACTCAGCTCCTGCAGACTAGCCAGCAGCAATTAGCAAACACCTGGTGGAAGTGTGGCTCCTGTAACGAGCTCATTAGATGTTTTCGGTGAAACGCTGGTAAAAACGTTGTTAAAGAGTTAATAGAGGAGCCATGTTGTGACGACTTCCTGAAGGCGGAGTTTCAGAAAGAGCAGGAGTTTCTTAAAGAGACAGAGGCCCAATTTCAGGGCATTAAATTACAAAGTCAAATTTCTTTTATGTCATATTTCATATGTACATAACAACTGAAGGTAACAGAGTTACTTGATATAAAATGGCACGATGTGCCTGGAAAACACATTTAAAATCGATTTGTATTTATACAAAACGAAGATGTCAGGAAACAGCAGGAAAGGTATTAACTACTCTTAACTTCCTAGCAGAATCCCACTTAGGGGAAAAAAAAAAACCGTACTTTAAGCCCTGCTCGGGATTTGATTTGTTTCTTTTTTTATGTAGCTTAGCCTAGCGAGGCTTATGCTGTTTTAAACTAGAAAGGCAGAAAGGAACATTGGACATCTTTAAAGCTTGGGTTTCTTGAGCGGGATGGATGAGACCGCAAAGCTTTTCTGCAAACGCGCCTCTGTGCGTGTGTGTGTGCGTGTGCGCGCGTGTGTGTGCACGGAGACAAACAACACCTCCACGCTCTTGTGCAAACGGAGGGATGATTCTGCCGTCTGCAGCAGCAGCAGCAGGGCGCTCTGTGGGGGGTCCTTCCAGCTCATGAGTGGAGGGAGCGGCGTCGGGTGGTGTTGACTCAGCCAGCGGAGCGGTCCAAGCCGATGAGTGAGCCCAGTGTTCGGCGTTAGAGGGGGAGGGGCTTCACAGGACAGGTGGACGTCGTTTTTTCGGGGGCGAGCGGGTGGGGGGTTTGTGACGAAGGCCTCCGGTGTGAGGCATCTGTTTTCCGTTGCCCGGCCAGAGGTGAGCAGGCGGCTGCGGCTCATTTTTGCGGTCCGGGGGACCTGAGACTCACGGCGAACTAGTCTCAACATCTACGCCTGACTTTAAACCAGCTGTAAAGAAAAGACAAAAAGAAACGGGGGGCGTCGTAAAAACAACAAGTGCGTCTGCTTTGCTCATGAAGAAAGAGTTTTACTTCAACGTGACGCGTGCGGCGCTTTAGAGAGTCAAAAAAAAAAAAAAAAAGCCTTACATTTTTAATTTAATAATTCTTGCAACGTGAAGTTCAAAATGTCAGAGTATTAACTTTCCTTGTCATTAAGTGTTGTTTGTTTTGCCTTCGCCTCGTTGGAATCATTCAGTCAAAAGGTATTGTTGTTGTTATTTGGTATTTTTGTGGCGGAAACTAAAGAAACACAAACTAATAAGGTTGCGTCATCATTTATAAGGTTGCAGCCACGCCTCCAACATTTAAAATAATAACAAAAGTCCTGTAGCGTTTTTATACATGTCACAGTGAGACGATGTCCGTAAATCAGAATATCCTTCCAGTGAGGCTCATTTGTCAGATTCAAAAGACCTTTTGCAGATAACTTTACATAAGCTGGTATTAAAATGTTTTTATCAGTCAGATGTGATACATTTATCTAAAATGTAGTGTTTTCATTAGCTGTAAGTGCAAATAGAGGCTTGAAAACAGTCTGATGTGCTTTATTTCAATAAATGAATTTTTCAGTAATACTCACATTTATTGAATATAACTCTACTTCCTGCTGTACTTGTGTTATTTCCCCCCCAAAAAATAAAAAGCATAAAAAAGGTTAGATTAACTGTTAGTTCGGATTGTAGGCAGTTTTTTCCGTTTTCTCTGTAGAGCCTAATGATTAAGGTCAGATTTGTTTACAGAGACTCGATTTTATTTGTTTTCAGTTTGTTTATGTATTTTGGATATTTCAAATGTCTTCCAGGTCCAGCATTAAATGTTAGAAATCAGTTCACTGGTCTTAGAAAGCGTGTACTTACTACTATACCATACCGCTTTATCTGTAAAGTATTTAAAGTACAACACAGCAACTGAACTGCTATGTTCAGCTGCTATCCACCAACATATAAAGCTGTTGGTGGACTAGGTCAGGAAGTTAGCAGAAAACAATGCGACAACTATAAGAACTTGCATTTTTATGCCGTTTTTACGCTGTTAGCCAACAACGCTCTCAGGGCGACGATGTTATCGCTTATCGCAATCATTTCTGAGACAATTAATCGCCCACTGATGTTTGTTATCGTGACAGACCCACTTGGCCTTTTCAAGTTAAAGACATTTTGAAATCTTCAGCGTCACCTTTGTGCTGGAGTTGTATGTTTTACAATGACTCCATCTTGGAAAACCGTTTCACATAAACGATTAAATTCCCAAACATTTCAAACCCGTCATGCTTTAGTCCCAGATTCTGACTAACGAGGATCTGTCACGTGCTGTCCATTACTGCAGCGCCACCGTGTGGGTGAAATATTAGTTATTTGGGTTTAATGGACCCAAAGTCCATTGGGTGGATCACGCGAAGAAGTGGGTCTACGAGAACAACGGCTCTTTGCTCAAGAATGTTAACGAAGAACATCAGCAGTAAAACAAAGAGCATCAGTTAGCCTCAACAGGAAACAGGAGCTCCACGCCTGCGTCGTTCTGACTGGATACCACTCTACTGACCTCTGACCTCAGCAGAGGGTACTTCCTCCTGGGAGCTGTCGGTCGTCCTGGACCCCTGCAGGTTAAAGGTCCCACCCGTCAGGCGGTGACTGATTCAGATTTACTTTGTGGCTGCTCTGAATTCCAGAAGATGTTTCTTTTCCGTCTGTTCGTTAAAATGTGCGCTTGTCATCCTGAAGATGCTTTCTGACCAGAGTGCGTTTGGCAGGTGGAGAAGCAGAGAGCCGACCTCACCAGAGAACTCGATGAACTCACCGACCGGCTCGAGGAGGCAGGAGGCGTCACGGCTTCACAGGTTCGCCAGAGCTCTGAGAAAGGATAGAAATAAAAAAGTTTCTCTTAGCGCTACACAGCAAACATCCGTTATGTATTTTGTTGGGATTTGATGAGGAAAAACCGACACACAAAGCGACACACAGCCTCGGAGTGAAAGGGAGGAGCTTACGCCTCGTTTCATCTGACACACCAAAATGAAATCATTTGCAACCGTTTGCCATCTGGACTGTAAAAGTGATGACATTCTTTGTTAAATCGCAGTCTAAATCCAGCTGGTCTCTGGATTCAAAGGTATTTTAGTGAACATTAGCGAACAGCAAACAAATCCAATGTGGAGAAGTTTAAACAGGAAGTCCATTAAAAAGTCTTAAATTCATGCATTTTAAAATAAGACCTTAAAAGTCTTAGATTCATTTATAAATGTATGTCGGTGTTAAATGCACTAATAACAAGTCTTAAAATTTGTTGTGGCAGGACGATTTAATCTGATCTTTTGGTCTCAGGACGTTTCTGTCAGGCACAAGGTTTGAGGCTACCGATAAGTAGCTGTCAGTATATGCTAGCCAGCCAGCATACATTATGGATAAGTCCAGATTTATTCCCAGTTGGCCGAGCGAAGTTCATTTTTGCTCTCCACTCATTTCTGTGGCCAACACAGGCTAGGCTAGGTGCGACCTGTGCAGAAAAGCTTTTAAACTAGGCACAAAACCACTTCACCTTGCAGCAGGACACCAGCCAAATTAGATTTTTTATTTATGTATTTATTTTAAGAGGATAATTGTAATTCAGTCTGTAGAAGTGGAAAGCTAATAGAGAAATATCCCAAAAGTGTTTTTAATCTAAAAAAAAGGAAAAAAAGAAATCCCAATAAGATGCACTGAGGCTTGTGGCTGTACCAAAATATATATATATAAAAAAACACACCTCAGTTTGTGACGATTAGAGGCAAACTTTCACGTCGAGTTTGTGTCACAAATAGATGGAGGCGAACAAAAAGCGGGAGGCTGAACTCCAGCGTCTGAGAAGAGAGCTGGACGAGTCGTCGCTCCAGGCCGAGGCGCTGGCCGCATCCCTGAGGAAGCGGCACGGCGAGGCCGTGGCGGAGCTGAGCGAGCAGTGCGAGGCTCTGCAGCGGACCAGAGCCAAGCTGGAGAAGGACAAACAGAACCTGAGGATGGAGGTGGACGACCTGGCCGCGTCGGTGGACAGCCTGCAGAAAGCCAAGGTCGGGAAGTTAGCAGGAGTGTCTGGTTGGTGTGGCTTGAAGCAGGCGGATGATGTTGCTGCTTCGCTCTCACGCGGCTGCGTGTTCTCGTTGCGATGCAGATGTCGTCAGACGGCCAGGTGAAGAAGCTGGAGGAGCAGCTGTCTGAGGCCAACAGGAGAGGAGACGAGCTGCAGAGGACGCTGTCTGAGCTCAGTGTGGCCAAGAACAGACTGTCAGGTACAAGTTAGCGTCAGGCCCAGTCAGTAAAAACAGTCACCAGTGAGAATAAAGGCCTTATTCTGAGCTCGCCTCAAAATTCACAGAGCAGTTAGACGATTTTTACAAGGCAACAGCAACAGCTGCTAACAAGTACCAACTCAAAACAATTACTTAATCGATTAACCTATTTGTTCTGACAATTAATCGATTTATCAGATAATAAAGTTGGCACATTCTGCAGATTTTTCATCTAAAAATATAAGACTTTTTTATACAATATTACAAATCTATTATTGGATGCAGGTAATTGGATTGCTTTCATAGGTAAGAAAACAAACATTGTATTTTGACGATTATTCTAGTAATTAATCGATTGCTCTGACGATTAATCGATTAATTGGGTAAAAAAAAAAATTAAACAATGTATTGTAAAGATTTTTCTAGTTATGTATTGATTATTCAGATGATTAATTGGTTAATTTAGAAAAAAAGAGAGAAAATTTAAACCATTGGATTGGAATCAATTAGTTTAGTAATTTATCAATCGGCTAACTGGATTAAATAAATTGGCACATTCTGCAGATTTTTAATTTAACCACTTAATCCTTTTTCATACAATAATACATGAAAATAGCCATACAACTGGACGAAATAAGAAAACACACATGGCATCGTATTCTTGTAATCGATTAATCTATCGTTCTTCTGACAAATAATTAGATAGAAAAATTGGCAAAAGCTGCAAATTTATTTAACCACATTAGTGTTTTTTATGCAATATTAGAAATACATTCATTGATGCAAACACCCACATAATTCAATTCCTTTTTAAAATAAGAAAACAAATGGAAAATGTACATATTTTTGCACAGTTTTGACTTCGTTACTGTTCTGACTGGGATGTTCTTCTTGATGAGCCTGAATACGATTAATCAGTTACTAAACCAGTTGACGATTATTTCCTTAATCGATTCCAGCCCTGCAACAAATACTAAAGTTTTAAGTACTGGAAGATAATGTTCATTGATTTAGTCCCGAACACAAACTGAGATCCGTGTGTTTGGACGCGCTTGGACCTTCTCCACGGTCAGATCATCTCACTGTATTCTTGTTTTGTGCGTCCAGGTTGAACTGACCTTGCTTAGTCGCCAATAACCATCTCTTCTGCTTCCCGCCAGCCGATAACGTCGACGTAAGCCGACAAATGGAGGAGGCGGAGAGCAGGGCGAGCCAGCTGACCCGCTCCAAGACTCTGCTCCAGTCGCAGCTGGAGGAGCTGAAGAAGCAGCTGGACGAGGAGGTCAAGGTCCGTGTCTCAGAAAACACCCGGACGGATTGGGAGCAAACGTCCGATGATCATCCGTGTCTCTGTCGCCAGTCTAAGCAGGCGGTGGGCGGCAGCCTGAGCTCGGCGCGGCAGGAGTGCGAGGTGCTGAGGGAGCAGCTGGAGGAGGAGCAGGAGAGCAAGCAGGAGATGCAGCGCCTCGTCTCCAAGCTCAACGGCGAGCTGACGCACTGGAGGACGAAGCACGAGGCCGACGCCATCCAGCACGCCGACGAGCTGGAGGAGACCAAGTGTGTGGTGCTGCCATCGGCTAGAGCTCTGCGTGGGTTCTGTAACGTACAACCCAACAGTAACGTGGGATTTATCGCAGGAAGAAGCTCGCAGCCAGGCTTCAGGAGGCCGAGGAAGCGGTGGAGGCCACCCAGGCGAAATGCTCCTCGCTTGAAAAAACTAAGCAGAGGCTGCAGGGAGAGGTGGAGGAACTCTGCATGGACCTGGAGAAGGTAAAAAAAAACGACCCACATTAAGGCCCAGTTCACACAGAACCACCCTTCAGTTAAACTGTAACATTTTTGTTGCGTTCCAGCCGCTTGTTTATCGAGTCTCCGTTACAAATGTGCCCAAAACTTCGTTCGCCAATGTCAAAAACACAACTTAGAAACTGTGTTGTTTTCATTAATTAAGAAATGAAAATAAAATCACACGAGTAAGTTTGTTTACACCACAAGTCACTAAAGACATTATGCACCATCGTCCTCCTACCACTTCCTGTTGTCTTCTTCGTCTTTTCCGCCTGAGGTAATGTTGGTTGTTGATCACACGACTACTGTGATGCGAAAAAACAAGTGTTTCCATAGCAGTGTTACAAAATACAGTAGGCCAATTTCAATTCAGCCAAAAAAACAACAACAACCTCATCTTAGTGACAAAAAGTTTTAAAGAAAAGTGTGCTTTTTCGAAATTGCCGTGTTTCTTTGTGTAGTTCCAATTTGCGCAATCATATTGTTGGTGGAAACACAGCTTCAGGTCTCAGACTGAAACTTTTTTATTACACTCCCGCAGAGGTGTGCAATAAGACATCGGACTTTTGGCATCGAACTTTCAGAGTGAAAGTCTGATGCCAGAGAAGTTAGCTAGCGATATTTCAGAAGAGAAAAAGTCGAATGACGCAGATGTTAGTTCCGTCCAATCAGGTCACAGACGTTAGTTCCGTCCAATCAGGTTACATACATTAGTTCCAGACGTTAGTTTCGTCCAATCAGGTGTGGTCCTGGAGAAATTCTTATGATGACAGGCTCGTGTAGTTGTGATGCGCGCTGATTTCGTTTGTCCAATCGGACCTTGTCCTGGAGAAACGCCCTGTTTTTCGCCAATCCAAACGATTGTGGCTCTTGAGAAACGCCTTCCTGTAGAAACGTCTATTTCGGTCCAATACTCGCACTTCCACCCTTGTGTCCTTAAAATGGGTTTGAGTGCGCAGTGTGTCTCCAGAGTGGACTTTCGCCCTCAACCCACAATTTGGACTAGTCTGCCTTATCCAAGTGGACTGCGGTGATGTGTATTACCCACAATTCATCGCTTCTTGTTAAGTTATGAGTTAAAAGACGGAAATATGTTCACTGAGCTAGCTGTGTCTGTTGGAAAAAAAAAAACAACAAAAAATCGGTTTAAATTATTGAAATTATTTTTTGTTTCACTCGACCGTACATGCGTGAATACTATCAAATGTTGCTTTGTATTCAACAAGTCATAAAACACAACACAGCCGACCCAAGGTGTCTCGGCTATGCCGTGTAAACGTGGAAGTCTTTCCGAAATCAGTTTCCAGTCAGTGTCCTCGTGTAAACTTAGCCTAAGAGGTGCAGCAAACCTTTTCGGTGCAGTCACAGCGTATCACCTGACCTCAGGCCAGCAGCTGCGGTCAGGCGCTGGACAAGAAGCAGCGTGTGCTGGAGAAGCAGCTCGGCGACTGGAAGCAGAAGTGTGAGGAGCTGGTGGCCGAGGTGGAGGGCTGCCAGAAGGAGAGCAGGCAGCACGCCGCCGAGCTCTTTAAGGTCAAGACGGCTCACGAAGAGTGTCTGGAGCAGCTGGAGGCTGTACGCAGGGAGAACAAGGCCTTCCAGGGTAAGAATGACACGCATTAATGTTAACATATTGTCAGTGTTTTCGCCGTAGGACTTAGATTTACTATCTACCGTGCAGTTTGAAGCAGAATCAGTTGCAATGCACAAGTCTTGCATCCAGAATATCAGAGGCTCACACAGCTTTAATCCAGCAGGAAATTTAAGTTCATTGTTACGACATCTGAGTTTGTTTTTGTTGTTGTTGTTGTTCATTGCACAGAGGAGATAGCTGACCTAACAGACCAGCTGTCAGATGGAGGTAAGAGTGTCCATGAGCTCCAGAAATCCAAGAAGAAGATTGAGATGGAGAAAGAAGAGCTGCAGGCCTCGCTTGAGGAGTCGGAGGCAGCTTTGGAGGTTTGGCACGACATCGGAAATTACATTTTTGAAGCAAAATGTGCCATCGTTGTCGTGGTAAACCATGTTTTTTTTTTTCCCCTTTGTCTTCTCCAGGCGGAGGAGACCAAGGTGTTAAGGCTTCAGTTGGAGTTGTCCCAGGCTAAAGGAGACTTGGAGCGCCGACTGCAGGAGAAGGAGGAGGAGGCTGAAGCGGCCAGGTGAGTTTCTCCTCCTTGTCAATTTTAAGAATCTATGCAGAGAATGACGGCTGAGTCAGGGTGTCCGCACGTCCTTAAAAAGTCATTGATCTGAAAAAGAGGCCTTAGATTTATTAAAAAATGCGTGTTGTCCTTAAATATGTTAATCATAGGTTTTATATGTTTACTTAATCCCGTACATTCTTGTACATGTCGTGTTTTCTTTATTTGTTGCGAGGCTTTTCTGTCAGACAAAGGTTTGAGTCACTCATGACTCGAGGCGGTTGAGGAAACTAATTTACACTTGCAAGCGGGCTAATTTACTCTGCAGGGTACATTAGCCATCTAGCTAGTTAGCTAGCTAGCTTTGTTTTGTCAAAAGTAAGGGCAAAATTTTCCCCATTTGGCAGGACAATGTTCAGTTTTGACACTGGTTCACTTCTGTTACCAACCCATGCTAAGCTAGGAGCATTTCTATGCGCAAAAACTTTTAAGCTAGGCACTATGGAGGGAGGAGACTCATGTGTAGTGTGAGACGCACAAAGCCGCTACTCAGACCTGACCACAGAAATAAATTTTTTTAATGTGGTTGATTGTAACACAGAAGGAACCTCCTAATTTCTCTTGCATTTATAGCTTTTTTGGTTTAAAGTTTAATTCAAGGTGGCATTAAAATGTTCTTAAGTTTGACTCGAACTGTGTCTTATTATCATTCTGTATAAATATTTAATGCTGCGGGCCAATAACGTCACTGTGCGGACTCTAGAGGTAAGCCAGAGGCCGTTTCGACTTTCTGAACGAGCTTTGCTGCCCGGTTTGAGCTGAGCTCTGAAAAAAACGAGTGTCATCTTCTCAGAAAAAGCCACCAGAGGGCGCTGGAGTCGCTGCAGGCCAGTCTGGACGTGGAGGTGAAGGGCAGAACGGAGGCGCTGAAGCTGAGGAAGAAACTGGAGGCGGACATAAACGAGCTGGAGGTGCAGGTGGACCTGCTCACCAAGAGCAACGCGGAGCTCAACAAGAACAGCAAGAAGATGCAGCAGCAGATCAAGGTCCGCTCGCTTTTTCTTTCTTTCTTTCTTTTTTTTTTTAAACGTCTTATAAACTGGTTGATTATCCAGCCACAAAAACGTCTCTTTGTTTTCGACTTGGGTTTTACGTGATGGAACGTGAAATTAAGGAACATTGATTAGTTGTTTTTAAGACTTTTGACTAACTCAAAAAGCTGTCCACCTAAACTACTTGACCGGGCAAAAAAAATAAATAAATTCAGCACTGATACAGGATATTCTGTTTTTCTTTTTCTGAGGAATAGAAAAAATTCAGTCGCTCCATTGCATAGAGTCGGTGCATTTATGTCCATCCATTCCAGTTTCGTGGCCTTAACCACTTCTGTCCAGTAGGGGGAGACATTAAATAGTGGAAACATTTCCTCCATGTTTGGCATTTTTTCTTTGGAAATCTTCTAGGTAGGAGTAATAAAAATCCTCACAACACTTTTTCAACTAAATTTCCTACATAAATCAGAACTTGAAGTGGTCACTGCGTTTTTACAAATGTTTGACAAATCTTCTAGGCCTGTCACAATAAGGCATTTTTCGAGATAAACAATAATATTGTTTTGAGGTCATTTTAATTCAATATGATGTTGATCACATAATAATGCAAGAACACATCCTCAAATATCAATTTTAAATTCTAAGGATTATTTAACACTGGAACTGGAAGACATTTTAAATGTCAAAAATAAATGAACAAAACTGAAAAATAAAAACAAATAAAATGAATTATAAAACCAAAATGGGTTTATTTGAGACCAGAGCACCAGACTGATGACTTTTATCATCCAACATTAGGTAAGAAAAAGAGAAAAACTAATCTTTCAGATGGAAATGATTGAGCTTTGTTATAATTTATCACACATTAATTGATTTATTGCTCATTGCGACAACCCAAGAACCTGTTAGGACCTTCATAAGGCTTGTGCAGAGACTGACCTTCCAGCAGGGCGACAACCCCGAACCTGCAGCCAGATGTTCTCCATCCAGTCTGACTGAACCTGAGCCATTTAGCTTAGCTTGTTGAATTGCGCAAACTCGAGAGAACTTGAAAAACGTGCACGTCTACGAAACTCTCCGAGATCAGGGTCGGTATACGGACGCTTCCTCGAGGCTTCGTTGTCCTGTTTTCGCCGCAGGAGCTGCAGGCTCAGCTGGAGGAGGAGGTGCGGAGCCACGAGGAGCAGCGGGAGGAGCAGGCGGCCTTGGAGCGCCGCTGCGCCCTGCTGGTCAGCGAAGGCGAGGAGACGCGCGCGGCCCTGGAGAGCACCGACAGGGCCCGGAAAGTCCTGGAGACGGAGCTGCAGGAGACCAACGAGAAGCACAGCGACCTCAGCGGACAGGTCGATACGGGCTTTCTGTTCCCGTAACACCCATTTGACACCAATCAGGCATTTTGAACCTTTTTTATATATATTGCTTTTGTTGCGTGCAGCTTCAGTCCGCTCTGACCGGGCGGAGGAAGCTGGAGGTGGACCTGCAGGCTCTGCAGCAGGAACACGAGGAGCTGCAGACGGAGATGAGAGGCTGCGCCGACAAGGTCAAGAAGGCCGGCTGCGAGGTAAGACTCAGGACGCCGCCGCACGCCGTTTACGTTCAAACGCCTTAAAACGCTCTGCTCCGTCAGCTGGCGCGAGTCGGAGAGGAGCTGCGGCAGGAGCAGGAGCACACGCTTCACCTGGAGAGGGCGAAGAAAAGTCTGGAAGGCCAGATCAAAGACATGAGCGGCAGGCTGGACGAGGCCGAACAGATGGCTCTGAAAGGAGGGAAGAAGATCATCCAGAAGCTGGAGGGGAAGGTCAGCTGCTAGAACAACTGATAATCCGCACTGCAGGTGGGCTGGGCGAAACCAGCTCTGTGTCCGTACTTCAAGGTTTCACTTTGAAATTTCAGGTGTAATGTTAGCAGAATAAAGACACAATTATAGAAGAACATCTTAAAATTATGAGAAAGAAGTTGTTTTAATAAGAAAAAACTCTAGTGTAATTAAATTTTGGCTATTTTTTATGTCTGACTTCGCCTAAAATTACTACTTAATTGTCCTAATATCAGGGCTTATTATGTCTGACTTTGTTCTCGTATTATTTTGACTGCCAGATGACTTTATGGTGTCTCTTCTTGTGACTATTTATTGTCATAGTGAAAAGAGAAAAACAATCTTAGCTGGATCTTTTATATTCTGTCACACAGTTGAATCATATTCAAAGTCCAAATAAATGGGAACAAGATGGCGGGCCTCGGGACATGCTCAAAGTCCAGATTTTTCAAAAACATGTCATTTCCAACAACCAGAAATTCGACGGCCCTACCTGTGCCCTCTTTATGTATATCTGCGTAGCACACGCTCAGGCTGCACCTGCAGAAAACCTGACTCTGTGCAGGTCAAGGAGCTGGAGCTGGAGCTGGACTCGGAGCAGAAACGGCACGCCGAGACGGTGAAGACGCTGCGGAAGAACGAGCGGCGCCTGAAGGAGCTGCTGTTCCAGTCTGAGGAGGACCAGAAGAACCAGCAGCGGATGCAGGAGCTGGTGGAGCGGCTGCAGAACAAGATGAAGGCCTACAAGAGACAAGTGGAGGAGGCGGTACTGCGCTCTGAATTCTCTGGGTGGCTTTGTGCTTGTCCTGCGTCTCACCATGTGCTGTCGCCCGGTCAGGAGGAGCAGGCCAACATGAACCTGGCGAAGTACAGGAAGACCGTCCACGAGCTGGACGACGCGGAGGAGCGGGCCGACATCGCAGAGTCGGCGCTGACTAAGATCAGGACCAAGAACAGGGGCAGCTTCGGCAAGGGATACTCCTCTGTAAGGAGAACAAAAATCATCTGTTTCTGACAAACATGCTCCCCGTCTGCAGTACAACATGGACCTCCATTTGTTTCACTGGGATTTTATGTGATAAACCAACAAAAAGCTTTTGTATAATTGAGAAGTAACAGAAATGGAGGTTTACTAAAACTGTCTTACACATGAAAATAATAAAAAATGTAGCGTAGGGAAAAAAAAACCCTAAAAATAAACACCTCGAGCTTCAGTAGTTTATATCAAAGCTTATTCATGTGTTAGTGGCCTAGTCAAAGTCCAGATCTAAATCCTACCGAGAGTCTAAATCAATATCAATACAAATCGCGATACACACATGATCAATATCAGTAACTAGAATGCCTGATAGAAAGTTCAACATTCAATATATAGACTATTCTATGAACTCTGATGCTCAACCGCACAGCATTCTGGGAGATGTAGGCACAGGAAAGGCTTTAGCTGCTCAGCCTCTCACAGCCAGCTAAGCATGGTTGGTGGCACCAACTACTTTGCTCACTCTTTGGCTACTTAGCAACAACCTGTCGAGTAACTCCTGGTTACCTAGCAACAACCTGTCGAGTAACTTCTGGTTACCTAGCAACAACCTGCAGAAGTAACTTCTGGTTACCTAGCAAAAACCTGCAGAAGTAACTTCTGGTTACCTAGCAAAAACCTGCAGAAGTAACTTCTGGTTACCTAGCAACAACCTGCCGAGTAACTTCTGGTTACCTAGCAACAACCTGTTGCATAACATGCACAGCAGCAGTTTCATGTTTCGCCTCTGTTCCTCAAAGCTGCTTAAAAATAAGAAACATCGGCGTAGAGAGAAAGCTGTGGATAAAACAGGAAAGATACACCAGCAATCTGGTTGAATTCCAAATATTAAAAAATAATAATTCTTGATATCCACTGATATGAAAGGCTTTTATTGTGATACGTTTTACAGCCATATTGTTCCATCCCGGCTATTGTTGCTATGAAGAATGGAAAACAGGCACAAACCCCAAAAGTCTTCCTGCTGGTTTTGATCCTACAAACTCAGGAATACAAATACAAACCACACTTTAATGTTACTTTTCTTAATTTCTTTGTTGGGCTGTCACATAAAATTTCATTAAAGCTCATTGAAGTTTGCGGCGGTAATATGGCAAAACGCAACAACGTTCAAGATACTGTAACACTGTTTAATGTTTAAGGGAAAGCTTATGGATTGACCCTGTCGGTGTGAGTGTGTTTGGAGTGTTTCTGTCTTGAAAGCAGGGTGTTTTCTCCGACAGGGTTACAGCACTCCGTACCCGGGCCTGGTCCGGTCGCCCAGCTCTGTGGGATCCGAGGGGAGAGGGGAGAAGATGGTGAACGACGACGAGTCGGTCAGCTCCCTCATTCCGGCTTACCTCAACTCCCTCAAGAAGCTCATGATCGATTAGCCGGACTTTACATTCGAATGTCCTCTGCAGAAACAAGCAGCGCTGCAGTGTCAGCGTTGGAACATCAGCAATACGTTACCAGGACTTTATGTTCTTCATATATACTGGGAGTCACCTTCCTGTGTGTCTTCCTGTTGTCCTCCTCCACCTCTGACATGTTCTGGCTTCAATCACTTCTGCTTTTAAACGCAACAGAGCTGATTTTTGTTAATGCAAATGCTAAATTCCTGTTTCGTGTTCCCTGCTAAGCTTTTTTTAAAAACAGGTCGTCTGTCTTTCCAACAAGTTAGTTCTGATTTGAAATGTTTTCAGGGAGCTTTGGTTGCTTGAGTTGGTAACTCGGAGGCTGACATGGGAATGGTTTCAAGCTCAACAAGCGATAATTCAATCAATAATCTGTTTCCCATCAATGTTTCCCATCAATGTTAAGTGTGTTTTTCAATATATTTTATCTAAAAGTGTAAGTCTATCCAAACTTGTACCCAAAGCTTTTTGCCGGCGCCTAATGAAAGAAGGCCTGACCAAATCATTTACTGTTTTAATGTGAAAATGGCTTTTTTTATAAAATAAATACTTTTTTTTTGCCTTTTCCTTTTATTTCCAACATAAAACAAATGTTTTGACATTAGATGCATTTTTAATTATCCATAGTAAAGTGACCAACCCTTAATTATTCATTAAAAAAAATAGATATTCAATTTCTTCTTAATACTGTCAGGGTTTGGAAATAATAAAAAATTTACAACTTTTAGCACATCCATCCAAATGAACTTCCTTCATTTTTTGTGCATTTTATTTTACATACAATTTTTTATATATCTTTAAATCTTAATATTGTCTTTCTTTCTATTTCACATTCTTTAGTGACTCTTTTAAATGTAAAACACATTTTAATATTTACAATGGGGCACCAGAACATTAAAATGGATTCATTTTGATAAGTAACTGACTTTAATCTTCCTGATTGTAAACCTGCGTGGGGAAAATTCATCAGTGCTTCCTGTAACCATAAAGGTAGGATTTTTGATGTTATAGAGTTTAAATATCACACAAATCCTGACCGGCTCTCGCACTGCGCTCACCTTTCTTTCATGTGGGAAATTATCCAGATTCGCCTCAATTTACTTTTTTTCCCCACAGCCAGTAGTGACACAGTGTGACATTATCTAAAATTGCACCAGTCAAACGCAATATGATAAACAACTACTCCAGTAAAGTTAGCCTACCTGTGTTTACTCTGTAGACTCCAGTACAGAATGGGCCTAATGACGTCATCAACCCTTCGGTGAAAAAATGGCGACCTCCGTGGGCGAAAAGTATAACAAAAGACGTACATTTTTGAAGTTACGAGTTTTGGCGTATCACAAACAGCAAATATTATTTTTAGGTAATAGGAAAATTGCAACATATTTAGGCCAACATGTTCAACTAGTCGTGGAGGTTTTTAACAGACCTAACTGGCATTAGCTTGTGCCATAAACATTTTCCTCCTTTCTGTTCTCTACAAATGACTGTTAGCCAGAGCCTTTAACCATGTAGTCTTTTTTGAGTAAATTTATTAGTTTTATTACCATATTTTCATATAAACAATCTGTAAACATAAAGTTGGCAAATCCAAGCCTTATCGTTAGCCCACGTTAGCTAGGTCTCCTTTTTTAATAGATTACAACAGTTTTTCTTCCAGAAATATATTTACCAGCCCGTTTGTGATTAATTTTCAGTAAAAGAAGCATGTTTAATTTTTGTTTTCTCATTTTAGAGGTCAATTAATTTTCAATCATACAGAGGGAAATCAAATGTTGTAACTCATATTATCCAAGGTTCTTCAAAGAAATCGTAGATGCTGATGGCTGAGGGCAAGGAAGATCTCCTGTAGCAGTCTGTATTACAGCAGTTCTGCGGAAGCCTCTGACTGAAGACTCTCTCTTGTAGTACAACAGTCTCATGAAGAGGATGCTCAAGGTTGTCCATAATTTTCTTGATTTTATGAAGAATCCTTTGCAAAATAATCACCAGATAATCACCTTCTTTATCAGGTTGTTCAGCCATTTTAAGATCATTTGTTGAAATTTAAGCAGCCATGAGCTTCAACAGAACATTATAACAACAGTAAAAATCGCGGCTCCACTAAGTCACATAGATGTTCCCATTACTGAATTATAACCTCATTGGGCTTCGGAGCATCAGGGCAACACTCCTAGCCTTAACTGCATTTAGTTTTAGCAGCATCTGTTAAATCGTGGCAGTTGTCGTGAATTAGCATTACACTGTTGCACGACGTAAAGGCTTCTCAACATTTACAAAATGTACAAGTCGGTGCTACTTCATCATTCACCTCACCTGAGTATCCTTTAGGAAACAATTCCCACTCACAGTTGTTATTTTCCCGTTCAAAGAATCAGTGTAACTTAAAACAAAACTCTGCCGCCTCATCTCAAATGCCTCGGCGTTGTTCGGAACTTTTCGCTCGAATATGGACGTCGTCTTCGTCGGTGGGGAGGAGAGGATCCGGCGAGCTCGTCCTCGGTCTGCTTGCGGCGACGCGTCAATTAGTGGGGAAAAAAAGGAGATACAGATCCCGTCTCACGTCCTCAGGCAGAGAGCTGTCCTCACTGACCCCGGAGTTCAGATCTCTATGTCGACAGGCCTGATTTCCCCCGTCTTATTCTCCCGCACCCACACCTCTCTGTCCTTAATGGGGTCCACACACTGCAGGAGCTTGTCCACCGGCTCCATCGTCTGCAAAGAAAGCAGCTGTTAACTGAGAACAAGGAATACGAGTAGAAGGCTTTTTTCTTTTTTTGTCAAGTACTGCGACACGGCTCTTTGCTTCCCTCTGCTGGACATAATTATATAATGCAGGGAGTCACTTCCATAATAGTTTAAAAATCAGCATAAGATACTTTGAGAAAAATTGGGAAAAAGCTCAAAAGGGTATGAAAAAGGAATGCAAGTTATCAATTAATGAGTTGATCCAAAGTTTACTGCTGTTATCGATCGACTAACGATTAATTAATATCCTCCTGTATCAAGAGGATACATTTTTTTAAGAGCTAAATCTTAAAAAAATGAAACCTCATTATATTTGAACATTTCTTTGTGTGAAGTGTGTTAAATACGGATTGAATAAACAGAAAACTGCAGTCAAAATCAACCGTGCTTATTGGCATGGTGTCTTTGTCGACGGCGTTAAAATTCTTTCTCTGTCATTCTACTATATCCTCGTCTTCGTAGCACAACAGAAATTTTTGGTTGAGAAGCTGACGCTGCAGCACTGCTGAATGAACCGCTGGTAAGTTGATAACTTAAGGAACTTGTCGAGTGTTTATAACTCAAAACAGAAACGTCCCACACCGGACTCTATTTGAACCGTTTCTCTTTCCTGATCCGGGACGCGCCGCCAACTTTAATTCTGTTTTTGCTTAAAGATAACCAGTGGTGCCGTCTTCTGGAGTAAACCCTTGGCAGATGTTACTAGTTAATCGAGTAAAACTAATTTTAATCTAATATGCTGTCAAACTTATGTTAATTAATTGTCTGCGGTTTTGCGGGCCGCTGTGTTCTGCACTCACGCTTTGGTTGAACATGTCCGTCTCGTGGCGTAGAGTTGTGTACTGACAGAGGTGCTGCCTGATCATCTCCACCCGCTCCACCTCCAGTCTCTCCAGCTCCTGATGAGGACGGAACAAAAACACCTGAATCTCTGTTTCAAACAGCCCTGCTTCACACACACACACACACACACACTCATCCCAAACTGGTGTGTCCTTACCAGGCTGGTGGTGACCATCTCCTCAAACCACTTGGACTGAGACTGGTTATACAGGTCGACGCAGCGCATCAGATCATCCCCTGGTGGAGGATGGGAAAAAAAACGATCATATATATAGGAGTTCATACAAGAAATACACAGGTCCCAGTACTCCCAGCAGTATGTGACACAGAACATCCAGCAGGTGGAGTCACAAGACAAGTTATCCCTCCAGGTGTCTGTCACACTTGACGACTGTTGCACAGAACCGGCAGCTCAAACTGTTATTCTAACGCAGGGCAGAGGATCTGGGCTGATAATGGATTTCATTGCGACAGAGTATAAAAAGGGGTGATGATACATCCTGCATCCTGTTGACAACACAAACTCATAGTGAGGGAGATAAGATCAGGGAGGAAGCGATGCTGGTCAGCATCTTCTGTCTTCAGGTTAGCTTGCGGTGTCTATAAATGAAAGCTTGCTAAAATCAAACACAGTGAGGGCACCATGGTAACTAATATCAAACATGTCCACAACAAGCTGCTTTTAAACCTTGATATAGATCTTATTCCACTTCCTGTAAGAAGGTTTGTGCAGCCATTTGAGTTTTGATGGTGTTTGGATCATGAATTAGAAGGAAAAAAAGTCAGATAAGCAACAGAATGTGACGTGTTACACACAGAAATCGATGGAGGCACCACGCATAAATACTAGGAGGTCATTGGCAACAACAATCTTCAGTGTGGGTGTTGTTACTGATAGAAGATGACTCAAATGGTACTTTTCCGGTAGCACCTAGCAACGACTCGGCCCAACTTTACACAGGCTGAGGGGTGGGTGGGGTCATCATGTAGTTGGGCTTCCTCAGAGTCAGAAGAATAGAGCGGCGTATCCTGTATGAACACAATTCAACAACGGAGGACATAGAAGCCATATCGGACATTCTGCCCAGTCTGTGGCTTTTTGTCCGACTCAGTCGCTGTTGTGAATTCCTACAGATGGCGGGTGGTGACTCCAGCTGTGACTCCTTCCACTAGCACAGGAAAAAAGTATTTCATGACCCAGTCAAAGTCCAGAGACAAAGCAGATTGAAAGGCTGTTCAAACAGATGCCAGCAAAGCAGAACAGAGTAATGTTCTAAAGGTTCTTACTTCTGTCTTTTTCAAGTTTGTGTTCTGGTTTCTGGAACATATTAGTTTGCAGTCAACGAGATCTTCTGACAGCTTAGCTAAGAATGTTCTCATGTTAAAAGACACAAAAACAATAAACTCAAAGAAGCTACTAGCATTTGTTTATTCACTTACCGTTAATATAATGGTCAGATTATGTAATAAAGCATGAAAATCTAAGCGCAAATGACTTTATTATGAGCAAACAGATGCCATAATTTAGTAGTTTTGCTCAGAGTCTCCTCTCTGGTTTCTGCATTCTGTTTTCTCCATGTTGCATAAGGAGCAGACAGCAGGGCTGGCTCTGTGTGAGACTGTGCTGGGATGGAGTGTTCCTTCTTCCACGTGACAGCATGTGGAACCTGTGTGCCTGCTTGATTCATAACGTCACCGTCTGGCTGAGAGTTTGCCTTTTAACCATGGACATTCCTTAGGTATCGCACCTGTTAAACATGAAAAACCACGAGGCCTTCTAGGCTTTTACTTTAGTCGTGCCATAAAATACTCAGATAACCCAATTTCCGCATGGATTCCAGCTGAAATCACTGTTTATCTAAAGGGCAGACAAGTTTCCAGCCGTCGTTATTTTGCTTTACAATGACAGGTACTATAAAGAAGGTTTCAGGATGTCTTCAACTGTCCAGGTTCTGACGTGGCTAGGTAGTGTTTTTATTTTCTGGTTTACTCTCAGGCTTTGTGGCCTTCTGCTGGTGGCAGGTGGTTCCATGTGAATTTCCATGCAAATAAAGGGAAAGACTTTTGGACAATGGCCTTCTGACAAGAAGGGGATCAAAGAAGTTGCGCATGTCCAAGATCACTTGTTGATTGAACTGTGTCAGGCAGCGCCACCAAGGCTCTGAAGGGTGAAACGCATCGTTTTGTCTGGAACATAAAACTGGTAACTGTTTCCATTAGGTAACACGATTCAGAGATCTCTCTCCTTGTGCAAGAAAATTCCTCATCACTTCATTACATTCTCAGGTTGCAAAGGTTCCTTTATATACCACAATAAGTGATATTCAGCTACCGTAGCAATAAGCTGATAGTACTGTTGCTTATTCATTATGCCTACACTGACTCATGACGAATGCTTGAAGTGGCTCACAGTGTGGCGGATCTCTTCAAAATAATCCATGTAAGAATCACGTCGCCACTAGAGGGAGCTCAATCACTAAGTGGAGAGAACTCAACTTTTATCCCCAAAAACTCATCATTAGATGGTAAAAAAGTAACTTATTCCGCCCTCCAGCAGTTGTTCAATGTACATTTAATGTTTTATTCCAAAACCCACGAAGCCATGAATTAAATTAGTGAGCAGGATGTTTTTGGCCATCAGATAATGGTTGTGTATTTGTGCAGCATGTGGGAGTGCACCTCCCCCCTTTCCCTTCCTCTCCTGGGATAATAAAGCCAGTTTGCACCCACACCTCTCAGTCTGGTGTGAACAGACTGATGGAGCAGAAAATGTTTCTGCTTCTAGCCTTCATCTTGCCTCTGTAATGCTCCGGCTTTAAAAATAATAATTTTTTTTTTTTTTAAATCCCATTGTGGTTCTCAGCCCCAATAAAGTACATGACTGGCTCAAAAACGGACCAACACAGCAAGTCGGTTCACAGACAGCCTCAAGTGGCCGATCCAATGAAGGAGCTGAAAAAAAAAACTGCGGAGGAGGATTCAGATGTAATTTCCTTTCAGATAATTATTAACAGGGATTAACTGGGACTTTAGGAGATTTTAAATGGATGACTTCACCATGATTCGGTTAACAATTATAGGAAGATCTAAGAGAAGAGAAAACATTCAAAATAATGAGTGCCCTCTGTAAAACTAAGTATTGGAGATGCACCTTTAGCTGGACCAGCCATGATTGGTGGACCTGGTAGTCAAAAAGTCATAAATCTAATTGTTCTCCAGTCAGTGAATGCACTACAGCAAATGCAAACATGTCACGCTACCATCAACGCTCTTCAGTGTGGAAGTCCTATCAGCGGGGTGTTGAAAATGAAGCTAAAAGGCAGGAGGAGGTATTCAAAAGATATGTGTGTGTGTAACTATTTATTACACACACATATCTGCTGTTCTGTTGTTAAAGATGAAGGCTTCTGCAGACAGGAAGTCACTCTTCTATCCCATAGCCAGCGTGTCCCCAGAACAACACCAGTCAGTCAGGATTAACCAGCCTCAGTGATCACAGCAGACGTGCGGGATAAATAAGCAGGAGGCGCTCTGGCCGAGCTAAAACAACAAACACAAACGTGGGACCCCCGACCCCAGGATGACCTCTGCTCTGACCTGCTTGTGTGGATTTCCTGCGAGCCTTCTTGATCTCCTCCTCGGTCTTGCTGGTGAGCTTGCTCTCCAGCTGCTGGGTCTTTAACTCCAGCTCCTTCTGTCTGTCGGCCAGAGCTTTCCGGGCCTGAAAGAGATAGAGAAAAAAATAATAAAAATGCTTACTTTGAGAGAACCTGATGACACTTTTTTTATTAAAATGTTGTCTTTTCATCATACTGACAAAAAATAGATGACTCTCATGGAAGATGTGTGGATTTTTATTTTTTATCAGCAGGCTAAAAATGAGCGAACTGAGTCTGGTCTCACCTTCTCCACGGCTGCGTAACGGCCGACGAGCTGCTTCCGCAGGTCGGCGATGTGGTGGTCGAACCTCTTCATGTCCTTCTTGAAGTTCTCTCTGAACGTCAGGAAAGGTTTCTCCACTTCACTCTGGAGCTGCTCACAAAACCAACCAGAGATCAGCACATCCAAAGAACAAGCAAAGGAATGATCACCCCGTCTCTTGAGAAAGGGTAGAGCAGGAGAACCGTCACATGTGGGCCAATCAAACCTGGACTGAATTGTTCTACGCTTAAGTTTTACTTCAGTCTGAAAACACTGCTCATTTATAGATTTGTATATGTTTTCAGTTTTTATTCAACTTGGGAACAAGTTTCCATCACTAGTTTTTATTTGGATTAAATTGATGCATCACTTTTTGGCATTCTTATCTGCTGATGCTTTTCCTGAGAGAATTATAAGCTCAGGCTTTGAATCACAAGAGGAAACGATTTCAACCCGTTTGCATACGAATATAAACCAAAAGCCTTAATTAGCCGCGTGCTCTTGAGTAGCTTTCCACATTATGTCATCATCCTCTCTCGCCGAGCTTGTGAGGATGATAAATCCGAAACTGCGGACTTATCCAAACCTCTCTGCTTCCTTTTCCTGAATCCAGAGCGTGTGGAGAGTTTAAGTAAACATCCAGCAAAACAAATGTGACAAGATCATGTCGGTTTTTAGTGTTGGGAGCGAGCGCGTCGCTGGTTTAATGATCCTAATAAGCGACGTGGCATTCTGCCCCAGCTGTCAGCCATGAATAAGGAGTGCAGCTCCTTCCTGTAGTCGACGCCGCAGCCCATCACTCAAAGATCATTCCCACTCGAATCCTTCCTGTCTCCTCTGAGAATCTGGAAGAATGCCGCACATCTGTGCATCTCTGGAGCATAACATCACCGAGGACGGGTTTCTGTCTCTCTCTCCTCTCCCCTGCTTCATCTTCAACTAATCAAACGTGAAAAGTTAATTGGGACGTGTGTTTTTCACACTCGGAGGCCTTTCAACTGACTGTCAGTGGCCCGTTTTCTGAGATGATCGCCTCTTATTTGCAGAGTTGCGTGCTCAAAATGTTCAAAAGTTGGCCTGAGTTGAAAACGGAAACAAAACACAAACACAATCAGGACTCATTTGCACAGTCAGCAATAAGTCTGTTTCCATGGTCACAGAGAACGGAGGACATCGCACCAACATACAATAGAGATGGTGACGAGCGGGTGGGTTAGTGTGCGTCTTCAAACAAGGGAAGGCAATTCGCCGATTGCAGGACGTGTTGGTTTTTTCCTCTAATTTTATCGCGCTACAAAACTAAATGTATGGTATTTAAGATTTTATGTGACGCATCAGCACAAAGTAGTGCAGCTGTTGTGACATGGACATAAATGGTTTTCACTGTTTTTTTTTTGTTTTTTTTACAAATAAAAATCTAAAAAGTGAGGTGTAGATTAATATTCGGCCCCATTTCTGTAGCATTCTGAAAACAAAACCAACTGCCCTCAAAACCTGCCTAATCAGTAACTAGACTCCACCTGAGTCCGACACAATCTCAGTGTAAATTCAGCTAATTTGTGAAAGATGCAATAGTTGGGGCTTATGTTTTTAAAGGTACACTATTACGTGTTTTCCAGGCATATAGTGCCATTTTATAGCACAATAAAGTAACTATGTCACCTTCAGTTGTTGTATGAATATGACTAAAAGGAAATTTTAAAACCTTGAAATTGGGCATCTGTGTCTTTAAGAAGCTCCGCCTTCAGGAAGTCATCACAACATGGCTCCTCTATTAACCCTTTAACAAAGTTTTTACCAGCGTTTCACCGAGAAGTGGCTCGTATAATGAGCACAGCAAATCCACTAGGTGTTTGCTAATCGCTGCTGGCTAGTCTGAAGGAGCTGAGTGGAGGAGTCGCGTGGGAGGGATGCTCTCTGAGGTGGAAGCTTGGAAACTGCAGCTACAGGGAGGAGCTTCATAGTCGAAGGTGGAGCTCGACACCACTAACTTGAATGATATAATCAAGGCAACACACCAGGCGTGTTTTGGGTGAGTGAAAAACATTATAACATGAAGTAAAGCTCAAAAAAGTCACTTTTACGCAACACCGCTCCTTTAAGTGAGTTCTGAAGAATCACTGATTGATTATTGAAATTTGTAAGAAGTCCAACAAACAAGGGAAAGGACGTGGTCTGGGCAAATGAGACTAAAATGATGTATATGAAGAACGCTAGCGAGCATCATCAACATCATCCCTGCAATGTAACATGGAGCGGGGAACGTCATGCTGTGGCAATGCTCTTCGAAATAACTGGCAATCCCAGAAAAAGAACCGAAGACTTGAGATTGGAGGAGACCCTACAAATACAGGCAGAGCTGCTGTGAAATGGTTAAATCATGGAATGGCCTGGTCACAGTCCAAATCTAAATCTATGGAGTATCTGTGGCAAATTTTGGGCACTCTCCATCAAATCTGACAGACCAGAATAAAAGAATAAAAATGTAACTCCGTAGCTCTAGATTTCCAAAGCTAGTAGAGTATTCTAGCATTACACACAAAAAAAAATATATAGTTCTACAAAGTATGGACTCAGGTGAGGACCCCACACTTCCTTCCTGTTCAGAGCACTGATCTGTCGGAAACGAAACCTGCAGGCAACAGATTCAGTGATGCTGCCGTAGCTCATTCTTAGCCTCAGATCTAAACATCGTGAAGAGAAGCGAATCACCTTTGAAGAGAACTTCAGATGAACCTCGGCTTCGTCTGCCAGGCTCTTCTTCAGCTGGGCCCATGCCTCTCCCAGAGTCCTGGGAACAGATAAAACGGGCAGAGTTAGGAGATCACAAGCTGTAAATACCTTCATCAAAACGACGCCACATGATTTATTAAATGAGATGAAACAGGGGGGGATCTGCCATGACGATAGGCGCAGGTATGAGGAGACAAGCTCGTGACACACACACACGCACACACACAGACTGTCAACCGCACACAGATGGGGCCCAGGAGCCGCCAGTGCAAAAGTTCATTCACACACAAGCAGCCGATGAATCAAGCGAGCTAAGCTGCAGTGAGTTCAACGGGCCATTAGGACGTACGAGACATCAGATATCCGAGTCTCCTCTCAGCCATGAGCTCAACACAGCCGGGAGACACTCATCATTTGTCTCTTTAATAATCCAGACATTGGGATGCCTGAGAGAAAGAAAGAAAAAAAAAAAAAAAAAAAAAAAAAAAAAAAAAACACGGGCCGGCTGGATGACCCTTTTGTTTTTCATTAAACTGAGGACTGTAAAAGCATCAGCCAGCAGGCGGATAGTCAAGAGGCACGAGGCCACTGGGATCCAGGACCGACGGTCTTTACGGGCGAGCGGCTCGCTTCAAAGCCTCGCTCTGAATGGAAGACATGCGCGGAATTCCCTCTCTCTGGCATCCAACGCATTCCTGACGCCGGCCGGGGGAAAGCCTGGCACCTGCGGAGCCGCGGCCTCCAACACGTCCAGAGCTGAGAAAAATCCATTTCACAACAAATGCCTTCGAGTTGTGACCAACTTTACAAACAAACCAAAAGGAAGCAATGACTGGATATGTCTCAAAATAAAGGCATCTCTCCATGACGAAAGCCGACCAACAACCAATAATGAGGCGGAATTATAAAAATACTTCAATCTTCTGGGTCCAACCAAATGTTATGGAGTAAAGATTTCCAACAACATGGAAAACTCACAAGAAATAATTATTATGATCAAAGATGAGCAATTTTTTTTCATTTAAATACATTTGACCCTCTAAATCTGGAGATCACAATATAAATTCTACAATTTGGAGTTTTGGTTCTCCCTCCTGTAGGGATGCACAGATTTGAAAATTTGAGGCAATTTCCACATCCGACATTAGGACTGGACGACATGACTGAAAAATGTATCACGATATAAGCGCTTCACGTCAGTCGATATTGATAATTATTGATTATTTTACTTATTTATTTATTTGTTTTTGCTTTATATATCTGAAATCCAGCCAAACTGGTGGCATGATATTTCCTGTGTTTTCTTTTACTTTAGGCATTTATGAGGCTCGATGGTGAAACCTTAAACCACTGGTGCGCAAGTTACTCAACAAGTTGTTGCTAGGCAACCACAAGTTACCCAACGAGTTGTTGCTAGGTAACCAAAAAGCAAGTGAGTTAGTTGATGCCACCAACCTTGCACAGTTGGCTGTGAGAGGTTGAGCGGCTAAAGCATTTCCTCTGCCTACATCTCCCAGAATGCTGTGCGGTTCTGGATAGAAGTTCAATGAAATTATTGACTATTCTATCAGAAGTATTATCCACTAATATTGACCATGCGTCTATCATGAGATGTATTGTTACTGAGCCTCTCTCTCTCTCTGAGCTGACTGTGTGGCTTTGTGTAGATAAACATTCAGTGATATTTGCTTAGTGAATCTGACAGAACGCAGAGAAGATGTACAAAACCTGAGCTATTACCACCGGAATGTCGACCCAGGAATCCCACTCCCACCACTGTTACGATCCTTGTTTACGTAGCATAATATTTACAGTCAGATGAGCATTTGGTTGTATAAACTGCAGGCTACAAGAGAAAGATGATACGACTTAAAGTGATGGTTTTTACAGTGGTTTGCTTTAAACCAAAACAGCATGTTAGACACAGCTGCCATGGTGGAACAATCAACATGACCAAAGGAACCTTTTTTGTGAACAAGCAACACTCTGAGACTTTCTCAGCAAACCTTCAAATAACTTGCAGCTGGTGAAAGGAAGAGTAGGAAGGATTAAACAAAATGTTAGATTACTTCATTAGTCTCTGAAAACATGGCAAAAAGACCCAATTAGAGTCTAGAGAAGGGGTCTACGATTCACTTTGAATCTACCACTGCATTAGAACCTCCTTTGTGGCTTAATAATTACTAATCTATTCTGACATGATAAAGAACTGAGCAATCCTAGGAGCAGCATTTCTTTGTGTTTTCACAGAAACAGGCACAAACTAGGAACAGTTTTGAACAGTACATTGCAAATTATGTGCTTTCTGATGTGTTATGTTCACTTTTTTTGTATAAGTTTGATGCTTTTCTGTACTCGAAACCCTTCTAGAAATAAAACAAATATTTCCTGATGTTCTGTTTTTTACAGCTCTAAACAAATAATCTGTAGCTTTTTGGATGGTGAAGTTTATTGACTTTTTTTGCAGAGTCTACAGTGTGATTATGTACAACTCCATTTTTTACTGATGCTTCTGTGGGCTACATAAAAAGAAGTCAACAACCACACTGCTAAAATCTTTTCATTAAATCAATGAATAAAACAGAATCTTCGTCATTCATTAATTTCAGTATTCTATAGCTGCACCCTTTTTGGCAGTTTTGTTTCCTACAATTATAATTTATCAATGATGTCCAGGAGAAAATATTTTTTTCAGCTTGAAATCTTATCTTGAATGCACCATACATCAAAATAGATCTTATTAACAGACCCTCTTCAGTGTGAATGTTGTTACTGAGCAAAGACTCACAGTTAGCTATGATGCCGTTTAGATGGTTAAGATTGAAGTCTGAGGGAGCTCAGAGGTGTGAAAGGCTATTCAACAGGAAAGTGTCGAATTCTTTCAGGCTAAATACTTTAACAAGACACGGTGAAAGTGAGTGAAAAGACAGTTTAAGAAAACGACAAAGCCCGTTAAAAAGTGAAAGGGATATGAGGTTTTGCTCCGGTCTTTGTTTAAAATTGTAAAACTGCATTTATATTGCATGTCATGAATGTGAAGAGACCATTTTATTTACTGAAGCAAGTCCAGGGTCAACAAACAAATGTGCCGGAGTTGACACGAAAATGATGGAGAATACAAAGAAACTAACAGAAAAACACATAATTTTTGTGTCTTCTGACTCAAAGCTGTCGAAGCTTAGTGCCACTTCAAATATTATTCGGACTCGGTAAAGTGGATCCGTCAAACGTCCACAGCCTTACATGCCCCTCTGACAGGCAATCACTCCCAACAACATATTGGGTTTCGGAGGGAACGTGATCTCCCGCTGTAGACCCCCTTTTATTTGGCAAATGTGATACGGAGTAGAATCTGCAGCTTAAGAAAAAATGTCACATGCCTCACAGCCGCATCTCGACCAAACAAATGGTAAATTCAGGAATAAACACACGGCTGGTTCTGGTCGGATCGGAGGAATGGAGCAACAAAACGCTGATTGTCCCGTCCAACAACAGAGTCAGCCTGAGGCGAAGCATAATGAAAGTATTGTGCTGCACTTTTGTGGGTGTGGGCAGACTGAGCAGGCTGGCATAATCTGGATTCTGTTAAGGACGGCTTCACCCACTCTCTGTCACTGTGTTAATATGATGGCGCTAGCTTACATGTATGTTCGCTAAACCCTGCAGGGGAGGGTTAGCCTCATTACACATTGCTAAGTTAAGCACTCGCCTCCAATTCTCCTCCTTTCCTCTGACACCACGCTAAGAATGTAAAATTAAATCTATAAATTCAGCGAGGTACGAACAAACACAACAAAACACAACAGATAGCTAGCAACAGATAGCTAGCAAGCTAGCTATCTGTTAGCAACACTAGCCAGCAAGCAAGAATATTCAAATCATGTCTTTTGCTGGGTAAGTTTTCCTTTATCATGAATTTAAATAGTTTGTCTCTAAGAAATAAAAACATGAACAAAAATGACAACCGCCTTACTGGCAACAAATTAGCATCACTTTACTAAATAAGTATTGTACTATACGGAGTTCAGACAGAGTAGTGTTTATTTTGATCAAAGAGTAATCTGGGGAAAAAATTCGGATAAGACTCTCAACAGAAATACTGTAAAATATTAAACAGTCCACTGTGGCGGATTCAATGTATATATTTGACACCCGAATGTATGCTCTTATTGTGAAGGGGAGAAGGTGAGGTGAGAAGACACCACATGTTGTCCTTCATCCTATTTTTGGTTTTGGTTGGAAGACGTTGAGAATAAAACAAGACTCAAAATTACTTTTTCGTCTTTTTCTGCTGACTACCACACCTCAATCAATATAGAGAAACAAGAATAAGTGGAAAATAGCCATAAAAATGCTACATTTATTTATGTAGTGCCACTTTACAACAAATATCGCCCCAAAGAAAAAGTAAGTGTGTACATATGCATTAGTAAAAACATGCAAGAACATCCGCATGGTTGGCCTACGTTCATAACAGGAATATATTGCTGAATGTGGCAACATTGATCACCGTTATCTGACTCGTAACTTCAACACAACGTTCCCACCACTCTTTGTGAGCTTTAGCATCTCTGACAAATATCCAACACAAACATCAAGGGCAAAAATATTAACACCGTGCTGATTTTTCCAGAATATCATTTGAAATATCATATCCTAACAAAAACTACACCCAACACTGAAAACATTTTTTTTGTTATAATTTTTGACTTAGCAGCCAAAGAGTCTGAATTACAAATTTTCCCTGCTGCCCTAGAACCCCAACAGTAAAACACCAAAAATGACATTTATGAGATGTTCAACTATAAGAGCCTAGTTTTTCACTTGTGCATCTGCAAAACACACACACACACACGCACACACACACACCCACGCACACACACACACACACACACACACAAAACAAGTTGTCATGTTGCTATGCAGGGTCACCGTTTCCTTCTGGAATTTCTTAATAAGACGAACTAAACAGCAAGTGTCACGGTCAGAGTCCACAGCTTCTCATCTTCTGCGAGTCGTGTCTCGCTCAACTTCCTGTTACTTTTCCATTTTCACAGCTCCTTCAGCAGACCAGACAAAGAGCTGCTCTCAGCATGAACCCCTCCACCCCTCTGCTGTCAGACGGCGGAGAAGAAGAGCGACTGTAAACTTTCTTACACTCTGCAGGAGCCTCACGGAGCCTCACGGAGCCCCACCCCCCCGCTCCCCCATCGCCACGGCATCACACCTCCTTCCTCGCTCCCTCCTTCCCAGGCATGGGTTTTTGCCCTTCTCTCCTCTGCTCAGCTGTAACAACTGTCACAGGTTGCAGTTCTGCACCGTAGCGGCACCGAAATGTCCTCCGGACCCAGAGTCACAACGGGACGCCTCGACTGGTCGGTTATTTACCGTGAAGCAGCCTAAATGTCTGACTAATTTAACTTTATTGCAACTTTAAGCTGAGGTGAAACATCGGTTCACCTCTTAAATGTTTATTTTTTTTACATATAGTGATGTGGAAAAAAATGTTTGCTCATTAATTTAACTTTAAATGCTAAACATATGATTGTAATCTTGACACAGCTTGGTATTTTAGTAACACTTTATTTATGAAGGGGTGTGAATCACTGTCAAACATGGCATAACTTCTGTTACATAGTTGTCTTTATGAATATTTACGACTGTTGTCATGAAGTGTTATTTGGTAAATAATGACACTTTTAATGCATATTTGCTTTAAAAGTTGCATCAAACATCAATTAAAAGTGCCAACTTTGCACTAAAGCGTAATTATCTACCAAACAATGCAAAGATGGCACTTTTAATTGACTTTTAAAGCAACTTTGCATTAAAAATGTCATTATTTTCCAAATGACACTTCATGACAAGCAATTCATGTTCATAACAGCTGTTATGTTGATGTCAGTCTTATGAACACCCCTCCAAATAAAGTGTTACTGGTATGGGAAACAGGCCACACTGCAAAAACACAAAATATTACCAAGTATCTTCATCTTATTGTCTTATATCTTGTTCCACTGGTAGATTATTCCACTTATAACCGGTACTTTTCCTTCAAACAAGCTTAAAAGCTACTTCTTAGTTAGTTTTATCTTATTTCAAAGTGTACTAAGATATTTGCACTAAAAATTGGACAAAAAATACTTGGTAAGATTTTGTATTTTGGCACTGCATGCTTTACATGAAGTGCTGAAAGTGAAAATATGAATTATTGCGCAATTAAACACACCCCTATGTTTTATAGAGACAATACCCAGTCCCTGTTAGATTCTACGTCGATAAGAAAAAGCTCTAACAAGCCCAAACCATCGACTGCCATGCTAAATAGAAGTGTGCGTGCTTTTTTGGGGGGTTTTGTTAAGCTTCCTCTTTTGAATAACACACAAAAAAAATAGTTTTGTTTTTTTTAATTATTATTATTTGTTAAAATGTAAAGCAAAATATAAAATAGCAACAAATGGACAAGAGATGCTGGAGGCACTGCTGATTTTTGTGAGCAACAAACTTCTTTCATATTATTATTATTTATTTCAAATATGCACATGATGCCTTGTGAAAAATATATGTTATTTTACAAAATAACACATGTTTCACAATATCAAGTAAAACTTAAAGAAGCACAACAGACAAAGAAAATAGAATATTCAAAAAGAAGCAAGAAGAAGCAAAGTTAAACAAACTAAATTTATCTTTCTTTAAACTGCTCGAATATCGTGTCCTGATTTATAAATATTTCAGGACAATATTCTGACCAATTCTAACTATTCCTTTCTTTCAACGTAGTAAAATATGAAAATATTACTGCAAAATACAGACCCTAACAGGGTGGACTTCAAAATCTGCGCATGCTTAAAGCGGCAACAAACTAAGCAGGCCAGGCAGGCGTGCCGTTCCTACAGTACTGACATGTGTTTTTTTAGAAAATATTCATTTATGCAGCCGTGTGTGTGACAGCCTCCTCTGAGACCGATAGGTGGGTGTAGAGATTTAGATTTATTTATTTTTTTTTTTTTTCATTGTCACTCACCCTTCTTCCTGGCTTGCTAGAGGGATCTGCGAGAGCTTCGAGAGATTCTTGGCGTACTCTTCTTCTATCTTTATCCTGAGAGGGATGGCAAGAACTCGATTACAACACAGCTTTTATGAAACTTGGTTTCCATCTGCGTTTCCTCTGTTGTGCAATAAATGAAGTGATGAGCATAAATGAGCAGAAGAAGAAGAAGAAAAAAGGCAAAACAAAACAGGAGGAAATGGTTTTGTTTAATGACAGCTGCCTGGTTTTCATGGTAACGTGACAAAATAACCCCCAGTGCCGAACGATGAAGGAAGATCAGAAAAGCCGATACCTTTCTCGTATGAACTCGGCCATCTCTTTCTGCATCTGTTTACCCTTGAGCTGTTTCTGCAGCAGAACCTCGAATCCAGTGATGCAACCGTTGCCCTGGGGATCCTTCCTGTCAGCCTGTGAGATAAACACAGCAAGTGCACAAGAAATGCATTGAGGGAAAAGAACCAATGAGATCAGAACTACATAAAAATGCAGCAGAGGTACGTTTCCACCGGTTTTGCACCTCGACAGATTGACATTTCCGCCTGTTCTTCTCCGCAGACTGTGGACAGAAGATGTTGGTTGTTTCCAGTAGGGATGCACAGATTGCAGTTTTCCGACCAATTACCAATTTCTAAAAAGCTTGATCTGCCAATTCTGATTTTGACCAATGCTGATTTTTTTATTTTTATTTTTTTGTATGAAAAAGTTGCGAAATGTAGCGATAAAGTTGCTAAGTTGGCAAAAGTGGGGGTGCTATTGCTAACCGCGCATGTACAGATTTCATGTGTAAGTATCGACCGCCCACCAGTCTCACAAATTTAAGGAAATCTGGGCCGATTTATTGGTATAAGTCATTGAAAAATAAGCACAAAATTAAGGCTGCAAAAGGGAAACATCCTCACTTCTGTCAGAACAGACAATTTAAACTCGTGTTCTGGAAACAAAACGCAGAAAATGGGCTGAATATCTGTGAGCAAAATGCAGAAAATCATCTGAAAGAAATAGGATTAACGTCTAGAAAAGCTAAACTAGAATCACCAGAAGGAAATGAGGACTGTGGCTCAGTGGAACAAAGGCGACTGTGTCGAGGAACTCTTTGACTGCATCATCGGTTAAAGAGATGATGCGGTTCCAGCACAATAAAACACATGGAGGTAACTTCTTGCACATTTTTACAGTCAGTGATGATATGTGGGTATATGCCAGGTGAAGGAGGAGGGTAAATGGCAGCCTTTATCTCTACAAGTTTGCACAGATGGGTATTTCAGGGTGCATCATTCACACCAGTCCTGCTTATTGCTCTTTAAGTGAACTCTAATTTATTTGCCAAGAAAATCTGGTTTGTTTAGGAAGGCGCGAATGCGTCATCTAACTACGAGGTGGACCAAAAATAGAGAAATCTGGTCCACCTAAACACCTAGGTCTAGTTTTGGTTGAAGTGAACTCTAGTGTGGATTGAATCCCCATATGAATGACAATCGGACCACGAAGTGTACTATAGTGAAGGGCATCGTGTGTAAATACAACAAAATCAAACGCCTGTGCCTAGCAATAGTGGGAGAAATGGCTCGTGTTTTTTTTTTTTTAACAAAAACAAAATCCTTCACCTGCTAAAATCTGACAGCACTATTTTTTTGTTTACATTTTGTGAAGAAGGAAGTTGTGCTCATGTCTTCTTCAGAGCTTTTCATATTGTTTCATTCAGTGGTTCTTGGTACAGCGCCACCACAGGTGAGGAGGGAAAAAGGTTTCCAAAAGCTTTGGTTTGTTTGATGAAGTGTAAAACGTGAAATCAAACCGATGCAGCTGAACATGTCACAAATGCCGCAATCAAACCGAGGACTATGATGATGCATCTTCTGACACAAAAATAAATTCTACTAATTCTCAAAAACATTTTGCTTTCCCTTTTACAGAGAGAAATCTTTTTCCAAAATATTTGACAAGAATATCCCCCCTCTGGAAGTGACTGCAGTGTGTCAGAGTGCTACAGGCACGGCGTGCACCTGGTAGAGATTACACTGCAGGGGTGGGAGATGTCCAAACAGAGCAGCAGAGGCCCGCTGGCTCGCTGCGTTCCAGCCCGTTACTTGGTACCGTGTCATCCCACTGGGCCGTGTTCTGTATCACGGAACAGCTCTGTCTCTGTCTGCAGAGTGGACTCACGTCGAAAGATGGAAAGGATCCGGTGTTATTTTTGTTTGGGGTGTTTTTTTGCTCTCACTGACTCGTAAGGAAGCTAGCTTGGAGATTTTCCCTTCACAGGAAGGACTTTGTCAGCAGAGACTGAGTCTATAATTTCTCCTCAATCACAACTCGTTTCCTCTAGTCGAGTATCTCCATCTTCCAACTTTGCTCCATAATTTTCTCTCTAGTTCAAAATGTAAAAATATGTTGAGAGAAATAATCCAGAGATGGAAACAAATGGAAGGGAAACCAACGTGTTTGACCGTGAAGCCTCTCTATTCACTTTAGAGGTTCAGATGGTGATTTGATGATGGCTTTTTAAATCCTCATGCAGTTGAGTCCAAAATGACTCCACTTTAAAGTAGTCTTCCAATTTCAATTGACTGGAAGTAGTAACAGCATTTTTTTGGAACTACAATCTGATAGATAATCTGTGAGGTAAGAGAAAGATTAAGGTGATGACACGGAGTTGCTCCAACCTCATGTAATTTCCAAATTGAGAGGAACATCTTGGTTGGATAAAAATAATTTTAAATAATTAAAATGACTTAAAATTATAATCATAATTTTGAGCTTATCTGTAGGTTTTCTGTTACTCCTTCACCAGACATTCCTGGTGCTAAAGGCTAATGCTAACGCTACAATTCATTTTGTTCAATTAGTTTCCAATAGATGCTTGAATTAGTGTTTTTCTCTTTTGCCATCTGCGCCTTCGAACTAAGGTCAAGCCTTTCTTAACCGTAGAAACCCAGAGACGGCCATTCATGCTGTCATCAGTTCCAGAATTGACTATTGTATCCAACATGCTTAGCGCCTAGCAGCTCGCCGCTAACCTCCACTCCCAAACGAAAACACATCACACCTGCTTCTATTTTCTCTATGTTGACTAGTCGTGGATTTTAAGTGTTTCTAATTTCTTTTTAAAGCTTGTAACAGTCTTATTGCCTATCTGAGTTTTTGAGACTTTCTATTCAACATTTACCTATAGTTCCACAGACAACCAAGATTTTTCTCTGGCCGCACCTGAACTGTGAAATCAGACCTTCGATCTACAACCAAACTTGTCCTTTTTAAGTCCTTTTTATTATTTAGGGTTTTAACATCTGAAAATGTAATGACACTTCTGATTTCACCTTGTTTGTTCTGTTTTGCTTCCTCTGCTATTTTAAACTGTACTTTTTATATCGTTTATGTGACGCAGTTTGGTCACCAATGTGTAACGGGCTACATAAAGAAACAAATTACTGAACGTAACTATTTATATAGTTATATTAGCAGTTATGCAGTAATTCTTTACTGAAAAATTCTCTGTGTATATTTCAAAGACTGCACATCCTTACATTCTTTCCAAAAGACAGCCAATATCCTGTTCTGTAGAGCATCAACTTAAATCTAGAAGTGACGCAACTCTGCATCCACACAGTGAGAGTGTATGATCAAGAGCTTGTGTCCTAAATTACACGACAGTGGATCACAGATAACTAACTCTTGCACATTTGCAGCAGAGTAGAACAGTGGAGAGCTGTAACCATCCCCATTTTGTTCAGAATGCTATGAAAACTGAAATGCAGAAGTGAACGTGCAGAACATTGAGGAAAAGTTACCCAGAAGTAGTCGCAGTAGCTCCACTCGTCGGGTTTCAGCAGCTGCTGTTCGGCCATAAAGATTGGAGACGGAAACGTCACACAATTGATCTGTGGGATGAAGACAGAGAGGGGTTGGTGTTGGAACCGTATCGGAGTGTTGGACCTATTAAGAATAGTGACACTATGGTCATTAAAGAAGGTATTGGAAAATGAAATCTGCATCTCCATAAAGCTCGTCAGCAGAGGCGCTTTCCTCAAGCAGCTCAAATTTTTCAACCACTATTTTTCCACACTTTTGTTTTATTATATAACACTTTGTTGGTTTTTGACCAATGAACTCTGACTTGTAGATAAAGTTTATTTATTTACTCACTTAAACTTTACATTAACATGCCTGTATGCAGCACTATGCAAAAAGCCAGTTTCTTTAAACTTGTCTTTATGCCGGAGAACTGTCAAGTCAGCAGTTTTCCCATGATTACGGTCAAAACACAGCAATCTATAATTTTATAAAAATATTTCCTTTTTAATGTGGAGGTTTGCAGGGAAACTGAATTTTGAGTTTTTATGAGATGGAAACCTAAATTCTAAACACTGACAGAAACAAATGCTTGGAAAATACGACTTTAAGTGTTATTAATCTATACATTATTTTAACTTCACTTTTTAAAGTTTAATTTCAGAAAGAAAGTAACTTTTTGAAGATATTGTGACTGATTGAGATGAATGTATTTACATACATACATGCAACTTAACATAGTTTTCACTCTCTCTGCAACCAGGACACACCAAACCAGAGAGAATGGTTTAAATACGACCCAGCTCACTTCTGTTTCCCGTTCTTAGTGACCTTAGGGAAGGTATTTTCAGTATGTGTCGCGGTGGTGTTCTGACACAACACTGTGAATTTATCAACCAACATCCTGGATTGCCTAAATTTTTAAATTGTCCTGCAAAAGTTAACAGCAGTTTGTCGGTTTTCTTCCCCAGAGTCACCAGCAGCTCTACGTATGATCAAAATGTGGTTGCAATTATTTGCTCTATCACACGCAAAAAGCATAAATAACTGCTTTTAATTAAACCACGGAGGAGAAGTAAGTTTCTGTGTACCAAAAATATCTCTAAGGTTGTTTTTCTCTTTACATCTTTTTACGCCGGAGGCGTCCAACAAAATATCCCCCGGAAAAAAAAAGAAAATGCATCTTCATAATCACATCTTCTGTCTTTCTCAGCCTGCAGGGAAGATGCACAGCTTTGTTTCAACAAAACGTCAGTGGCAGCCCGTTGGCACAGCCTCTCATTGCAGAGGTCTGCTGATGACTTTTCCAGAAGCAATATTCAAACTGCCATGGGAAGGAAATGAGTAAAAGGCGTCTTTTCCAAGTTTACTTTGGAATATGTGTTATAATTTCTCAGAGGGAAATGCCTCCTCAGTGGAGGTAAAGGGTCAGAGTGCTAGAAGGGCTTTAAACAAAACCCCTGTTTCCTTTTGTAAAGATCTCCAATGAGAGGCTACATTTGTTTGACACGCATTCCTTGATAAACGAAGGAGATAAGGAGTGTAAAGAGTGAGAGTCCATCCATCCATCCATTTTCTAACACCCTTGTCCCTAGTGGAGTCGGGAGGGGTGCTGGTGCCCATCTCCAGCTAAAGAGTGAGAGTCATTGATACGAATTATCCCTAAATTTCTAACATAACATCCAGCGCCCATTTCCCTTGTGACAATTAAACTACAAACTTAAATGCACCTTGTTGATATTTTATATGACAGCAAATAAAAAGTACTGCATAATCTTAAATATTTTTTTTTTATTTTTCTAAATCTGAAAGGTGTGGGGTGTCCCAGCGACAATTATTTTCTCCCAAGACAATTTATTTTGTGTATGTAAACTTCTGGTTTCAAATGTAACTAATTTATGAGTTTGATGAATTTGTTATTTTAACGCTTAGTCAAAACACAAAGCCTACACAGCCACCAGGTGGCAGTAATTCACCAAATTGGTTCAAGTTGTAACATAATTTGCTTCATAGTAGTGTTTTTCTTTAAGAAAAACTTACCAAAACAACTCAAGAAGCAATCCTGTGTCTGTTTCTACTGCCTGACTTTGTTCGTTTTCGTTTTTTAATCTGAGCTAAAAAAAGTACAACATGAACCATGATGTCAAAACTTTTGTTTTACGTCTTCATATTGGGTTGAAGAATAAACTTTTCAAAGTTCTCACTCCTTATCCACTAATGCAATGTTATATACATACATATAATAATTAAACCTATAAATATAGTATCTATTTAAGTTTAGCTACAGTGGATGAACAATTATTATTTCTTTCAATTTCACCAAGAAACAAAATTAGCATCAATACAAAAAACACAGACAATAATTGTCTAATAATATTATATGGTAAATCCAGCAATAATCATATGTCTATATGGTCATTTGAACAATTTTATGTTTGGACTTGACCTAAGTTCAATATTCAAATGATTCCACACATTGACTCCACTTACTGATACACAAAGTAAGTGGAGACTATGCTCAACAAAATACCAGCATCTTGCACAATTAGCCAAAACAGGTTTATAGTTACAGCAGGTCAACAGACTCATTCTTCACTTGAGTTTTGTCTTGTAAACAACAATAAGAAACAGCCAAAATCACAAAGCTCCTGCTATTGTTAGCACTTTCTGAGATGTGTTGTGCTGATTACGCCTCTCAGATACATTTAGAATTTAAAGTCTTACAATGAACATGTTCTAAAGCTGATGTGAGGAACTGTAATTACCACTTCATGGTTAAACTGCTAAATAAGCATCGACTGTGAAAAGTGTAATTGTCAGTCCTTTTCCACAGTCACGTGTTGCTAGAGTGGGGCCTTGGTTATTAACAGAATAATTGGCAGTGATTTTCCAACTGCATGCTTGTTTAAAATGTTCGTCCCCTCCGCCTTAGGCCTGCAGCGGCTGCATGCTCCAGTTGTCCACATGGGAAAGTTTCAGAAAGCCACCACCAGTTTCTCACCAGACGCTTCGCTGAAGCAGCTGTGTGTGTATCTACAGCTGTGCAGTTACTTCTATTTTTTTGTGCATTTGCAATTAGCACAAACAGAAGTGCCTAGAGTGTTTTATGGCTCATGAAAATACAATACAGTGAGATTTTCATCCTTTTGATCTTGCTGAAAAGAGCTTTCTTTGCACCTACCTCACATGTGAAAAACAAACTAGACGTGGGTGAAGCCTGGCTTCACCCAAGGCTACTTTGTGTACGTTACAGAAGCGTCTGTGCTAATTCGCTAACACAGGAGATCAAAATGAAAATGACAACATTCCACATAGAAAATGTACGTGTCATGGCACCAGAGTGACTCCCATCACTCCGAACAGAACTCCCACAGAGTTCTTTTAAAATAGCTAAACGAACCTTGTTGTTGAAATCCCAAACTAATTTGGTAATGTTAGTAATTTTTTATCAGCCCACATGCCCAGACAGAATTTGGCAGGGGGAATCAGACCTCTCGAACGGACTAAAACGTTGTCAGCTGTTAAGCGGTATGTGCGAACTAACTGCTGCCAAGGGTCCTGCGATGACTGTGAGATTCACACAGCTGGGCCGTTTCAGCATACCACATGTTGATGTTTAAAGGTTCTAAACAGAGTCGGAAGGCTGACAGCTCAAGTGTGAAAAAAAAAAGTGAAGTGCTCAAAATGTTCTGTTAAAACAACAAACTGTTGCTTAGACAAAGCAAATGTGCCACCATGAAGCAAGGCTTTACAAGGCCACGGTGGACATGAATGTTTAAACTCAAGGTGTATTCACACCAGCCCTGTTTAGTCCGCTTAAATAAAACTCTAGTTTGTTAGCCTAGAAAGTCTAGTTTGTTTGATGTGTGAATACTCAATTTAAGTCTGACGTTGATCAAAAAAGCAAACTCTGGTCCACCTAAAAACCTAGGTCTCAGTTCAGTTGAAGTGAACTCTGGTGTGGTTTGAATGCATATGTGAATGCCAAGCGGACCGGAGATTGCTCTGAAAGCAGGAAGCGAACTATTGGGCATTCTGGGTCCTGAGTTCATATCAGACTCATTCCAAAGAGAAAAAGAAAAAAAATCTACGAATGCTAAAATCTTACAATACTCCATTTTTGTTTACATTTTATGAAGATGGAAGTTGCACTCATGTCTTCAGTGGTTTTGTGTTGCTTCCTTGAGTAGTTCTTGGTGCATCATCGCCACAGGCAACGGGGGGAACACGTTTTTCAAAAGGTTCGGCTCATTTGAGACAATGCGGTGTGAAAGTGAATTGCACCAGATGAAAAAGTAACAAATGTTGTACTTTTCATCTCCAGTCAAACCGGCTCTACCGGACTATAAGGTGTGAAAACACCTTTACACTATTTTGTCAAAACTATTGGGCCGCCCTTTCAAATTATTGAATTTGGGTAATCCAATCACTTTCATTGCCACATATGTAATAAATCAAGCACCTAAGCATGCCAAATTCTTCTCCAATCATTTCATGGGTCGTTCTCAGGTGATCAGTGAACTCCAGCGTGGTACTGTGATAGGATGCCACCAGTAGAGCAAGTCCAGTTGTGAAATTTCTTCACTACTAAATACTCTACAGTCAACTGTTAGAGATATAATAGCAAGGTGGAACTCAGGTAATACGTGTAGCATCATGGAGGATGCTGAGATTCATTGTTTGCAAATATTACCAACTTTCTGCAGTCAATCACTACAGACTTCCAACTTCATATGGCCTTGAAATTAGCTGAAAAACAATCCATAAACAGCTTCATTGAATCAGTTATCATGACCAGGTAGCTGCATCTAAGCCTTACATCGCCAAAGTATTTGATGCAGTGCTGCCACTAGACTCCAGAGCAGAGGAGACATGTTTGGCTGGCTGGCTGACTAACTATCCCACTTTGTCTGGCAAACCAAGTTTGGGTTGGCAGTTTCCAGGAAAAAAGCGATTGACTGAGTCCATTGTGCCAAGTGTAAAGTTTGGTACACAGGGAATAACGGTGTAGAGCTGCTTTTCAGGAGTTGCTCAGTTAGCCATTTCTTCCAACCATCAAAACTCACCGTAACCGTTGTCTCCTTGTTCTGTTTCCTGGTCGGTGATGTTGATCCCGGGCTCTGCAGAGAGAAGAGAAACACTCGGTCAAAGCTCTGGTCCTCTGCGTCAGACATGACCGTGCGACACCAACACTCTGTCAATTCAAACAAACACGCAATGTGATCAAAGTTGTTTTCTATGCAGTGGCCGAATGAGTCCGACTAGTGCATTCTGTTCTTGTGCTGCCGATGTTTGTGTGTGTGTGGAGATAGTTCTGCAGAGCAAAGCAAAGAATGATTGCTCTCTCTCTCTTTTGTGCAGGAGTGTGCATATTTGTGTGCGTGCGCGCGTGTGTGTGTGTGTGTGTCATTTCAATCACTTCGGTAGAGAACTGAAATAAAGTATCTAGGTATGAGTTTAAATGCAACAGAGATGTATTTTATAAGGCCATATTTCAATACCTAGTCTGTAATACCACAAAAAGATGACCGACATAAACCATTGATTCGTGGTAAATGGGTGCTGCTGAAATCAATTATGGATGTTGAAGCAATAAAAGGCGGACTGATACAGCTTTCAGGTTGGCAAAAAATATCAAGAAACTTGAGTCTTGCAGGATATTTTGGGAGTTGCATTTGTTTTACATTGGCCATAATAAGCCAGACTTGCTCAAACTGAATCTTGAACTACTACCAGGTTTATCATTTGGTCCAAATTCTGTTAATGACGTTAATGAACAGAATTTCCAGGTGAAGACACTGAGCAGAAAGTCTCAGACTTTGGATCTTCGCTTTTTGAAAATGATAAGGTCCTGCTGGCCTTCCTGACTAAGCACTTTTATTTACAACATCCAATGGATTCTCCTGGGGGAAAAAAATTATTAAATGAGGCACTGGTTGAGGATTAGCACCTCCAAATCTAAAGGCGTAGTTTTAAATTAGAAAAAGGTGGATTACTGCCTCTGCTTCCGGATTAGGTTACTGCCTCATGTGGAGGAGGTTAAGTTTGTTTTGGTAGTATTGAGTGAGAGCCTAACATTGCAAAGCTACCAGCAGGTCTAATTTGAAACTAACAGCTATAGGCATGAGCTTTGTGGAGTGACGTTGCAGCTTTTCCAAATATTACAGGAGTCGCTTTTGGTCGGGACGCTCGCTTGATTGGTTACTAAGAAAGTGTCTTAAACATCTCCTTGAGAGGCAGACCCAGGACTCACTGTAATTGAATGTATAACTATAAAGTAAGAAGGGTATGGAGACATTGGCTGTAAGTGGTGGGCGGAAGGTGTGTAATATCTCCATGACTACTAGGCTAATTATGATCAAGGGAAAAGATACTGTAGGAGGGTTTAATCAGCTTCTCCAGCCATCAGCTTATTTATTTAATGAGGGGAAAGAGAGAGGTGGTTAATCCCGACCAAAAAGAAAATCAAAGATTTAACGTGACTTACAGTAAAGATTGCTGGACATAGTGGGGTTTAATTGCTATGATGAAACAGATTTCAAGGAAGTAGTTTAAAATGATTCAAATCTGTCTTGAGCCTTACTGAATTGAAAAAAAAAAACAAAACAAACAAAAAAAAAAACAAAACAAAGAAATGCCAAACACAAAATAACAAAAGTGATGAAGCTTTACCTGGGGCTCTGTGCTGCTCTTCCTAACCAGGCTGTTGTGTGAATGGTCACCGTGATGCATGGGGCTACCGCCTGAGTGGAATCCATTCACTGCATGAATAAATGAGACAGAAAGGGACAAATGAAGAGTAACCAGGTTTTCCACACTGATGTCGAGTGGGTAAGTTTTAGTTATCAGGGTGTAATGTTAATGATAATGACTGTGAAACTCCAACTCGCACAGTCAGAATTTTGACTTGCAATAGTTTGTGATGGTTCAATGCCGAGTTAAGCTGAAACCACAGAAACCTGCTATATACGCAATTATGGACAATCAAAACATTTACAAGCTACAGCAATGTAGCTGTCTAGCTAGCTAAAATAGTTAGCTAACACAGTCTTAACCAAAAAACCCATGTGTATAAGAATATTAGCTACATTTCCAGAAGCAAATGAATTAAGCTAAAAGTGTGCTAAAACAGCATGTACATTTACGAAGTCATTTCTCCCTACATCCCCCAGAATGCTGTGCAATTCTGAATCGGAGTTCAGTGAAATGATTGAATATTCCATCAGACGTGTTGATATCGTTCACATCTTTATCAATATATTTTATTGGTTTATTGTTCCTTGTGGGGTCAAAATCAATCTTTCACTCGTCATGCTGTCCTTCTCTAAGCATTTGTCTAGAAAGTACATCTTTGAAACATCTCCGTTCAGACTGTGACGCTCTGGCCATTTCTTCCTAACAAGGGAGATGAATGGCTGAATGAAGTTTGTTTCCGTATGTGGAAACATCCAGAGAACCTTCCTGCCTCTTTCTGCCCGTTCGGCTTTAGGAGCAGGGCCAAAGCGGGAGACAGAGGACTCCTCAGTTCCTCAGTTCGCGGCTGCAGATAAAGTTAGTCACAGGAAGCGTCTGTGTGTGGTGAGCATGAGCCGAGGCTTTGTGTCACCGTGGAATCTTAGGAGAATTCCCAGCCCCAGGGCACTGACACTTGAGGAAGTTGAAGTGAAAGAAACTGAGTAGAAGAGAGAGCAGTTAAAGCACCTGCTGGCAGAGAGTTCTTGTGTCGGATGGAGCTCTTGGGGGTCCCGGGGACGCTGGACGGCCTCTCCCATGTGGTCTCTGAGGGAAGGAGGTGGGGACAGGGGGAGAGAGTATAGGAAGCATTAGGAAACAGTTGCAACTATTTGTGGGAAGCAATAAGAAGAAGTGATTCCATCTGCAGATGCAAACTTGGCATTTCTTGCAGATGGTAATAAAAAAAAAAAAAAAAACACTCAGACTTTTCTTTCCATCAAGCACATAATCACTTAGGAGTAATAACTTTGATTTCTAAATTCAATTCACTTCAAACATTCTTTACTAATCCCAGAGGAAAATTAACTCTTCTAACTTGTATTATCCAAGTTTCTTCAGAGAGTTGTTGTAGATGGTATGAGCTGGATGGAGCTCCTGTAGCAGTCAGCATTACAGAGTATCTCAAGAAGCCTCTGACTGAAGACACTCTTGTTGTTGTTGTTGTTCATCCTCTCATTAAAAGGATGTTCAGTTTCATGTTCTTCAAAAATTACAAAAAAAAAACAAAACAAAACTTCAGACTAGTTTACTGGCACTGTCGTTTATGTGACAGGCAAACACAATAAGTGTAACATTTGGGGTGTTTTCACACCTCATAATGTGGTAGACTCAGATCGAGTGGGGACCAAAATTGCAACATTTGTTTCAGCTGGTGCGTTTCGCTTTCACACTGCACTGTCAAGCAATCCAAACTCTTTGAAAAACATGTTCACCCCCTCGCCTGTGGTGGCGCTGCACCAAGAACCACTGAAGAAAACAACATGAAAACCCCTGAAGAAGATTTGAGCGCAACGTCCTTCTTTACGAAACGTAAACAAAATGAAATTTTGCCAAATTTTATTGTATTGTAGAATTTTTTTTTTGTACTACTAGTGCTAGACTCACACGGTTGTTCAGGTTATATTTACCCAGAATGCCCTGCATTTTAATCCACCTCCAACTGTTGGAGGAGTCTCTAGTCTGCTTGGCATTCACATATTCATTCAAACCACGGCAAAGTTCACTTCAACCAAACCGAGGCTTCAAGGCAGCACTTCAGAGTTTGATTACGCATGCACAGTTCTCCAAATGAACTCTAGTTGGCTATAAGTTGTTCTCTTGACTTTATTTTTGTGTTTTTATAGTGTAAAGCACTTTGAAATGCCATACTGCTGAGATGTGCTATACAAACAAACTTGATTGATCTATTGATTAAGCGGAATAAACAAGACTGGTGTGAGTGCCCTCTTAAAGTGCACAACAAGTATAACATTGTAGATACATAGTTTCCCAAAATCCACATTTGTTTTGTATTAGATCCATTCATTTTCCTGTTTATTCTGACCTGCTCCACCGACCCCACTAAAGAAAAGCCTGGTGCATAATGTATATCGTCATGCATGTATACAGAATTTTTGCTGTTTTTGGCCACACATAGCTTGTTGAATATAAGCCAAAATGTTTCATTTCATTTGCATCGGACCATAACAGCCAACTCCAACATGTCTGCTGTGTGTCAAACATGTTCTATTATAGCAAGTCTTCAAAAGTTCATCCGGAGTTACAATGGCTGCTTCTCCGACTAACTCTCTTAATAAACCACTTGTCAACTTAGATTTACAGCCAAGTGAACCAGAACGGTGCCAGTAGAAATATTCATAACCTAACCTATAACTTAAGTCTGCTTCAAATGTGCAAGTACAACATTTTTAGATTTGGATTAGTGGGGAAAACGTTTCTTTTTTCCCCCTCTGCTTCATAGTTTTGAGCAACTCTTGTGTTCAAGTGTCACGTGACATGTGAGTAGCTTCAAAAAGAAAGAGAAAAAGACAAAGTACGAATGTGATGAGAGCTGTCTATCTGCTCTCATCAGACATACAAATTGCTGATAAATAAAGACAGAAAAACGAGATAAGTTACTGGACGACTTTTGCGGAAATGGAAACCCTACATAGCTCTAAGTCAGTCTTAAATAAACAGACTAGATCATAATGAAACTCCTGCTGTTACAGGAAGCTGGACATATGTCGTTTTTAGTGCAAGATCTCATTTCTTTGGAACTATTTCACCTCCCAATTAATCAGCTGAAGACCGTTAAGCCATTTGTGGGTACTGTAACTCAAATCTGCGCTTCGTGTCAAAGTTCCAGCTGCAAAAGACTCATAAAAGAGAAGAGCTCTCTTATTTACTTCTCTCTGGCTATTCTTGCTTTGACTAGGGCTGGGGAAGACATGCGAAGAGCTTTTATTGAATTAGAGCCTTTCGGCTACTCTGCTCTATTTATCCCCGCTTAGCAGAGAAAGGAAGCAGCTGAGCCAAGCCTATCAGCTCAAATGACACGGGCGGAGAGGGTATAACCGGCAGCAGGCTGTGTGACTTCAGGCGGGATGTACAGCATTAGGCCGGAGCCTCTCCTCACAGGCCACATATGTATCAGTTACTCCTCTCTTTTCTCATAAACTCCAATCGATACTGAAGGAAACACTGCTGAAATATATTGTATCTTATTGGATAAAGAAAATTGCTTTATTAAAATATTTTCCCTGTACACTGGATACAGATGGTGGGGCTTCATGAAGTGCCTGCCTCACAAGTTTGAATGGAAGAACTGATTCTAGAGGTTTTGCATTCAAATTTGTAGTTGTGTCGCAATAAGTAATAAATCGATTAATCGCATGATGAAAATGACACCGATCATTTGCATTTGTGTGATTTATTGTTTTTCTCTTTTCTCTCTCTTGCCATCAAAAATTATTTGGATGACAAGACAGACTCTCTGCTCACTTACAAAACATTCTCTGCTTGCTGCTGGAACAAAAATGCACCGTCGCCTGGCAACCTCTCAGCCAATAGAATGAAAGCATTGTACTGGGTGCGTTTGTTTCCTTCTAGTGGGTGTGCCTGTGTGGCTACTATCGATTGTAGCAACCTGTGTCACCCACTGGATGTAGGGAGAAACAACAGCCTCAGCTTTCTGCTCCGTGTTCCACTACACATCAGCCAGCAGTGTGCTACTGATCGCTAACAGCTACTGATCTCAGGCGCATGTTCACCTAACCAACTCTACATCCAGTGGGTGGTGCAGGTTGCTACAATCGAGAGTAGCCACACAGGCACACCCGCTAGAAGGAAACAAACACACGCAGTACAACACTTTCATTCTATTGGCTGAGAGGTTGCCAGTCAACGGTGAATTTTTGTTCCAGAAGCAAGTAGAGAATGTTTCGTAGTCCGAGCAGAGACTATGTCTGAGTGTGAGGAGAAGTTTTGAATACAAGCATTACAAGTTTTGAGAAGACAGACATGACAGTTCTGCTTTCAAAATAAAATCTAAGCAAAAGTATTAAAAGTTTTGAGAACAAAATGAAATCCTGCTTTCAGACTGAAATTGTGTGCTTTTGGATTATGGCAGAAAAATTCCCCCACACTTTTATGGAGAAATTACAAAAAAAAAATAATTTATGAATAAAGGAAATCTAAGCCAGAATATGCCTAGTATATGTGATTTATATGATATGAATTCATAGTAACGATAATAAAATTAGAATTTTGAATTCACCTTTTAGTATTTAGAGGCACGGATTTCTTTTCTAAGTCAAAAATTTTCTCATTTTGCAAACATCATCTTTTTACACCGAACAGCCGACCGAAGAAGACTTGATCTCCACTCACCTACCGCATCGACTTATTGTCCACGGCACAGCCTGAGTAACGGGAGGCATCCCTTATTTAGGATTCAAGAAGCAGGGAAAAAAATGACCCAGTTAGCTCTAACTGAGCTATATTTTATTCATAACCATATGACAGAGGTCTCTGATGCTGCCTCCTGTTGCTCGTAGTGACAGAAACCCATCCACTGTGGCAAGGATACAGGAAAAAGGCTCAAATTTATGCTTTGGGTTTTTAAGGTACATATACCTCAATGACTTTCCTGATCAGTTTGTCAAATCTATAATAAAAGACGGCCCGAGTTTTTGAATAAACATGAAATTGGATGGATGTGGTGAGGTGTGCGTATACCGCACTCCCACCCACACACCGCCACAATCAGACTGGGACAAGCGGAGACTGTTAGCAAACCGCAGCACCCTGCAACACAGGAAGGAAAAGTCATAGAAAGAAAGAAAGACAAGGACGCGCAACCCTCACCCACCCACGGTGCTTTGTTACCATGGCAGTGTCATAACACACACACGCAGAACACTAATAATACTGAACTTTAGAGTAACAATGGCAAAGACAGGTAAAAATAAAAAAATGATTAGAGTTGCTATGAATATCAATAGTTTGAGGGAAAAGGTTATCAGCACTGCAAGGCTTTGCTAAAATAAGGGTCTGAATGTACTCGAGCTCGGCTCACCATCTTGCAATGACGACAGAGGGAGAGAGAAAAAGCTTCGCTCAATCTTTCTGACAGAACCTCGGAGCCACCTAACCATATCCTCAAATACGAGGAGGAAGACGAGGAGGGAGTCCCCATGCTCTCGTGCCTGGGTGGAGCGCCGAGCCAATTTTAAACCTCCTCTCTCATCTTTCAAGGCCGCAACCCTGACCGTTGCCACCACGAAGAGAGATGTACAAGATGCGAACATCCCCAACGGGGAAATGGTTACGGTCTTTAAAGAGCCCTTTGCCACAATGCCAGCTAAAGAGGGCGGACAGGTGCAATGAGATGCTGCGTAAACAAGCCATGCTGGTCCCTTTTTCATTGCTCCTGAGAGACAAGGACTCAGTCGGAAAAGTGCCCGATGCGCTTCTTCTACATTTCTAAATTCAAATTAAACGGAAACAGGCTGACTGGGAAAGTGTTGACGTGAAAATTGGAGACTTTAGGACACTAAGTATGAAGCACTTAAAAGTGAGTCAGATGTAGCGTCCTGCAAAAGCACTTTGCCTTTCCCTGAAACCTCGTCACAAACTATTAAGTCCATGTTCACAAAATGCACTAAAACTGCTCCTTCTGTTATTATTTCTAACCAATGAAATAAAGGAGGACGCCTTCGCAGAACAGCTTTAAAGAATTAGCAGTTTTGAAAAGGACACTTCCTTCCTGCAGGCTTGGAAACAGAGTTGATCCAATTAGGCCATGCGCCAAAAAAAGTACCGAAATGAGCAATTACCACACCAATTTCAAAACTACGTTCTTTTGTGACCTTCAAAACAAAAATCGGATTAATTTAGATTTAGGTTCCGTTAAATGAACAGAATGTGTGAAGACCTTTCCTAGTGATACCAAAGAGTCAAAATAGTTGAGCCACTTCCCATTCACAAACATTCATTCAAAAATTCAGAATATTATTGCACAAACGACGTCATGAAGACCAACAAGCATAGGACACAGGTTGGGATAAAGTTGTTAGGAAGTTTATTAATTGTACACTCTACAAATCTGTCTTTTGTGGGTGATTGGTACGAAGGCAGTCATTGTTCAAAGAACGCCATAAAAAGTTACATTTCATGTTCACCACCAGCCATAAAGAAGACAGGAACTATGTGGAAGAAGTTGCTCTATTCAGATGAGGTCTACTTGAAACATGGTGGTGAATCATAACGTGATGGCAAAACTAGGAACTTTGACACGGTGGGGGCAGTAAGGGAGTGGCAAGAGGTCTTGGTAGGGTAGCAATGCTGAATCTCCTCAGTGAAGTATGTGAAAGTATGTGTAAATAGTCCACAAATCACAAAATTTGGATGAAAACAAAGACAAATTGTAGATATAAAATCATCTATCATTTAGTTAATTTGTGATTGTGTCATTTATTTGCATTATTTCAGTCTTTGAATAACCATAATTTGCACTTAAATTTCTACTTTTGTCAGTCTGATGACATAATTTCTAAATTTCAAATCAGGTGTTATGACTGTACAGTTCCTCAGTGCTTAAGTGGTCTCTTTCTAACATTAAATGGAATTTATTGGATAGCTACTATTTATTTTTGCTTGAGTAAAAAAAATATGTTGAAGTATTGCCACTTTTACCTAAGAAAATTTTGGAGTGAATTAATATTTAATTTGAAGGCTATAAGAGACTTCTGGATATAAGTATGTTTTTAAGGATGTGAAAGTTGAGGGGGCAGTTGCCCCCTTCTTGCCTCCCTGTAGCTCCGCCCCTGGCGGTGATGCTTGTTATCAGCAGAGAAGGAAAATATGGTAAGAGTTGATGGGAAAATTGATGGAGCTTTGGGCAAAACCCAAAGAAAACCTTTTATAGGTTCTAAAAGACCAAAGACAGATGTTCGCTTTTCAGCAGGCCAGTGACCCCAAACATAAATTCAGATCTACCGCAGAAAGGTTCAGATCAAAGCATATTTAGTCGCTGACAACTTTCTATCTGATCTGACCACGACTGGGGGAAAAAAAAAAAAAAAGATTTGCAATAATTTCACTTTCTAGAGAAGGAAAGGTGGTAGATTTCTATCAAGTGTTTTCCCACAACAAAACATGGTATTTCGTTAGCAAAAGAACCACTGAAAGTAAGATATTCTTGGCTTCCTCCTCTACAGTCATGCACTACTTAGTGACAGTCAATCAGATAAAATCCCAATACAATACATAGAAGTTTGTGGTTGTTATATGAGCAAAGGTGTAAAAGGGGAGGAAATACTTTTACAGTCCACTGAAGGGCCATCATTCTGCAACGCTCTTTTTTAGGACATGGCCTGTTATCAACTTGAGACTGGTAACACTGCATTCTCGCTCGTTCTAACAAGAGTTAAGAGCCAAGTCATGAAATGACTGCCATCAGTCAGCTTTTACAACACGGCCCACAAGGATAGTAAGAGCAGATAATAAAGCAGGGAATTCTGCAATGGCGGTGGACTGAGGAGGGAATTAAACCGACTCCTTGCTAATATGCTAAAATGTCCGTGAATGTTGTGTTCCTGCTGATCATGGAGAAAGAAACAAGCAGCATTACTGGCAGTCCGACAGAGAGCAAACAACCTGAACGCAAAAAATATACTGCATTCATCATAATATAGCAGTCAGTTAAAACTCAAAGAAAGGGTGGAGGTGGTGAACTATTTAAATGAATCAGTTCATTTTAACACGAGTGAAGGCCACTGAGTTTAGAACAAGCTCTTGTTAAGGATGGACTGGAACAGAAACGTTGACAAAATGACAACATTTTTAAAAACTGTGACTTGAACTGGAGGAAAAATGTTTCAAAGTGATGAGATTTAATACAAAATTTGGAATTTTGGAAATTCTTCCGCTCTCATTTTTAAAACCAATTCAGAATCAAACACAATATACCTTGAAAACTATGTTCTTTGAGAGCCGAAACACAGAATGTCATCCCACTATTACTGATTTTGCTTGGGCAAGAAAAGTATGTGCTCGTTGATTTAATCAGCTGATCCTTGGTATGCAGGTACAATGTGGATAAGATCAAAACCCAGAGTTCTGGTCATAACATTCGCAGCGTTTACACTGTGAGACTGAATTAAAAACCCTTTAAAGTCAAAGGAAGTTTATCACCCGCTGCATTTCCATTGACCTTAAAACTCCACAAAAATAAATTTTCTTAATGGAAACACGTGATTTTATTAAAAAAAAAAAAAAAAAAAAAAAAAAAAAAACCCGGGGGGGGGGTTTCAGCGAACTGCAACAGCTGAGAAAGGTTATCAGCAACAATGCGGGTTTTCTAATCAGCCGCCCTGATCTCAATCA
>CAEGAE010042899.1:0-35015 GCA_903067095.1 Girardinus metallicus
ATATATATATATATAAACAAATATACATATCTATATACATATACACACACACATATATATATAGATATAGATATAGATATATATCTATATCTATATCTATATCTATATATATATATCTATATCTATACATATATGTATATATATATATATAGAAAGAGAGAGAGAGAGATATGTAGATTAAAATATAATTAGATTGGATGAGCATTAATTTAATGTTTTTTGTTTTTATTTGTAATTTTCCATATTTGTGGGGCTGCCAATGGAAATTAGCAAGATGATGAATCTAATATGACACATCTTTTCCTTTATGCAGAGAGATTAGTGTACTTTGCTGTATTTATAATGTATTTTGATCTATATAAAGCAGTCAGGCTATATCAAACAAATATTGAAATGCAACCACTTATTCCATACACGTAATCTGATTTTGACTAGAAGTTTTACACAAATCACATGTTTTTGTGAAGAGGCCAGGATCAAAGATCCATCTTTCCCGTCTCTGTAAAACCTTCTATGTTTTTTGTTACTGACCAGGTCGGCCACTGGCGACTTTTTGCGGTTCTGTTTCTCCACCTCCACCTGCATCTTGGCCATGGGCTTGGCCATCGCCAGGGCTAACTTCGCCTCCGCTTGGAGCTTCTTCTGCCGACTCAAAAAGTCCATGTCCTCCAGGGACTCTGAGTCGTCCTCCGTGGTGTCCCTGTCCGAGTAGGAGGAGCTCTGCTTGGACTGCGAAGGAAAACATGCAGGAGGGAGGGAAAGCAAAAGTGAAAGAGAAGGTGAAAGAGTGTGTGGCAAACCATGAGAGAGATCGAGAGAGTGAGACTATAAAGAGAAAAGCTGAAATGTATGTGTTCCTGTCATTTGAGTGTGTGAAAATATGAAGTTGGATATAAAAATCATTTCTCAAGCTTCATCAGTTACATGGGGCTGAAGCAGACAAAAAGTGAAGTGAAACCCATGTTTCAGAATCCCTGCAAATTTCAAGCAATTCCCTTTTTTTTTATCTGATCTGGTTAACGAGCAACAAAGAATTTCGGCAAGTGTTACCATGAAGCAACCAGAGTGCCAGTTATAGCTCTGATTCATAGTAAATATCTTACCTACTTCACAGCTTTCATTCTCACTTTGTCTAAGTTTCTTTTCACACAATCGGTCTTTGCTACTTTCATAATGTCAATGACACTTCAAATCAGTTATCCTATTTTTGGACTCTGAAAAATAACATCAGAATACAATAGTTGTGAAAGTATTGCACCTTCAACTTTTTCACAGCCATCAGTGGTGAGCACATTTCCACTAATCCACTCTTGCACTAATAGCAGTAGCGTTTGCTAACTTTGAAAAAAGCTTAGCGCATTTAGCTTCCCCTGAATTAATTTTTCCAGGTAAATTATAAAACAGCAAATAAAGTTTGACATCTGTGTTGAAGTTTTGGTTAGACGTTTATATTGACGCTCTAATTTCAAAGTCGGTGCTGTTTTTCCCGATAAATTTATTTCAAACACGAAACATGAAGGAACAAAATGAAACATGGACAGATGAACAAGATATTAACAGCAATTCAAAATATATATGAATTACAGAACATGTCAATTATAATGTCAAAATTAAATTGGTGCTTCAGTGTTGTAATCTTTGAAAGGCAGATATAATTTGAATAGTTTTAGGATTTAAACTCGATTTGAAGGATACTAGAATAGAGTCCTATGGATAACTGACGTTAAAATCTGGAAATCAAGTTTTTGTTACAGATATTTGAAGGTGTCAATTAGACATTTTACCTAAATTATGCAAATGTTGGCAACATAAAGTATCACTAAGATCACATTTTTTAAAATTATAAATAGCCTTATTATTAGTGAATATCATTTTTTATTTTTTGATGATAAAGTTTGTCACGTTCTTCCAGAATATTCTTTTATAACAACAATCCCAAAACAGACACTCCTCACGTTCTCCGCTCGTGAAGCGGCGCAGAAAACAAAATTTACTCTGTACCCAGAATGCATCGCTGTAGAACGACAGAATAAACAGTTTTAAATCCGCTGATGTCCTCTCTTCTTTCTGACCCAAACCCTACTGTGGTCGATTAGGCAAAATCAAAAAGTGCACACCTTACAGGTGGGTGTGAAATTACAAGTTTGACTCCTCTGAGGACAAATTACTATGTTGTTGCACATGTTGGGTCACTGAGACGTGATGGATAGCAACGTGGTTGAATTTGGAGCCTTAGCATTAGCTTCAGCTAAATATCATGCTGGTGTAATGTTGGCGCAACTAATGTTTATGATTAATGGAATAAGGCTAGCACAACTAGCTTCTTAGAAAGGAGTTCCCACCACTGAAAGCCATGTATCATTTTTCTTTAACTTCACAATTTGCAGCACTTTTCATTCAAGCTATCACACTAATGTTTAGGGTGATAATATTACAATATATGAAAATGCTTAAAGGCTAGAAGGACTTTTGCGGGGTGCTGTGTGCAGTCGTGCGTACCATGGGGGACAGGGGCGTGTCCAGGCTGGTCTCCGTCTTGCTGTCATCCGCATCACTGTCCTTGTCGCTGCCGCTGTCATTGACAAAACAGATCTGCAGGTTCATGCCGCTCTGCAGCCTGCAGGGGAACGCAAGTACGACCCGTGAAATACAAACAGTGTTTGATGAGTTCAGTCTAGTTCTTTGCCCCAATAATAATAAGAGCATTCAGAGTGCTGAGAACATGAGAGGAAAAAACAAAAAACAGAAGCTGCTCCTTGTACTGGACCAATAGTGCAGACTGGTTACAATTAAACAGGACTTGTGTTTTTAATCATCCCTTTTGTTGTCTCCAATGCAGATCGATTCAGGAGGCCCCCAGTAGGTCCGATACAATCCGCTCAGATCCAGAGGCGAGGCGGTGTTGGTGGGGAGGGACGGGTGGCGTTTGTGTCGCGGAAGGGCAGGATATCATTAGGGCACAGATCCAACCCACTGCTGATCAATAATCTGCTTATTCATTGCAGTAATTACAAGCAGGGGCCGATTGATTACACGGCAAAGATCCATGCAGGTCGGCTTAAAACAGGCCCTGAGTGGCTGACTGTTGTTTCAAAGGACAGCTTCAATTACCTAGACTTTTCTGGGCTCAAATATTTTTGTTATTTTTTCAAAGGCCAGACTAATGTGTCATTTACAGTATGGCCATGAGTTTCCTGTTATTTGTCAACGCTAACAAACAGTTGCAAGAAATCCACATGATTCAAAGAGCAAGAAAAAGCTGTGCTCAGGAGACTGGATTCCAGTAAGGCTCGGTGTCAGAGGTGGCAGCGTTGTGTGTGTGTGCATGTAGGTGTGTTCAAGGAAGTGAGAACCACAAAGGCTGATCAGACTTACTCACGCTGACACGCTCTGCTTTATGTTGGCTCACTGATCTGTGACGACAAATCTGAACTTTTAGAGTTAAGCTTTCCTGATTGGTTCTGTTCTTGACAGTCACGACTTCCAAGCCAGAGCCAGTAATGTCTTAAAAAAAACATTAAAATACATAGTGTTTTCCAATAATTAATCATACGGCTGCTGAGCAGAGTAAAACCTCAGAGGTCTCACCGTGAGGACAGGCTGGGTTTGCCACTCTTGCTGCAACTCGTGTAGATGCCCGGGCCATCGTCGAAGAAACTGCCCAGGGCCAACTTCTGCCTGATTGACTCCCTCTCATTCTTCTGGGCCTGCAAGAGGACAAAATGCATAATTTAAGGTCAATGATCTGATAACCGGTAAGAACAGAAACTTCAAAAAGAGACAGAGTTTAGGAATCATCCTCAGTACTTTAAAATCTGTTCCAGCTGCATGTACACACTGTTATCCTAAGTACTTTCTTCCAGAAGAAATCACTTCTATGAGCATATTAATGAAAGCAGCCTTGTCTTAATTCGCAGTAAAGGGTCCAGCATCAAAGTGAGACAAAGTGTGGAGTCAGCTGAAGAAATAAAAAAAAAGGGAATATGCGTTTTATTCCTTCAGCTGACCACCAGGTGGGGCTGTTGTTTCACTAAACTGCAATGAAAAAACGATCTTCCCACATGATTAGATCCACATATGAGGGAGCAAAAGCATTTCATGTCTTCACTAAAGCTGCAAAAATCCCAGAACTACAGAATTATTAACAGAAACTTTGCTGTCTTGTCAAAAACAATCTTGTGTCCCCATCATTAATCTTCCCATGGCCGGAAAGGCCACGGTTTTGTGTTTAGCATCGTAGCTCTTTAAGTCTTAAACAGATGTAAGAAGAGCATGAGCAAGCAAGCTGGCGTTAAGGTTGAGCAAACAAACAAACTCCTGTTTCAAGCAAACTTGATATAAATATCTACCTGACGTGACAGAAAAAGGCGGTAAGCAACTGCAGCAAAGGAGCGAGAATAACATGGACTTAATGCACAATCAGCTTGGTTACCTTCATGGGTTTGTCAATTTTTATTTTTATTTTCTGGTTCTATTTATTAAGGTGCACATTATGCACCCTTAAATGTTGGCATTGAAAGTCGATGCAAATTTCTATGTTTTTTTAATTTTAGTTGATCTAAAGCCAAGATGGCACTGCATTGCACAACCGGCCGTCTGTCCCGCCTGCTTGGATTATTATTTGCTGCTGCCCTGCCTTGAATCTGCTGCCAAGATGTGTCTGCTCTGCTGAAGTGTGTGTGAGCGTGTAGATCATTCAGCAAGCTCTGCACGAAACGAACGTGAAGCTAAACGTGTACGACGATGTTTGCACTTTTAAAATGAAGAAGCTTCTCCAAAGCTTTAGTTGTTGATATCAGAACAACAAACGGCAAACCACTAATACTAGTTGGTCTGAAGTCTTTCTAATGAGATGTAACAGGAAGTAACGGAGTGACAGAAGTTTTGTATGGAGCACATGGTAACACAGTGCTGACCCTACCCCACCTGTTGCTGAGCAGACTGCCAGTTGGATAGTAGAAAGAAAGCTCCTATCTTTCAGCCCTTATTTACAAAAAAAAAAAAAGCAGCAGGTGTATAGTTATGGTGTGAAAACTTAAGGAGAGCCACCGTTCACTCATAAGAATATAAGCCGTTTTTAAAAAGCTATGAGCGGCATGTCTGTTTGGGAATCTCAAACCAACCCACGCCTCACCCAGGACTTGTGTTTGTCTGATATGCTATCACCATAGTGACAAAGATTACGAGCTGGTCCTTATATCTTTTCCTCACCTTCCAGTTCTTTATGATTCAGTTACATCTGTCGTCTCAGCAACTGACTCATCATCACGCCCAGTTTCCCCACCCCCGTATCCCACCTCACTCCACCAGCCTACGGCCACATCAAACCATCATCCTGCTCATTGCTCATCAAGTTGTTTATCACACCTTTTCCTTTCTCCCACTCCATCCCTCAGCTCCTTCCCTCCATCCTCTCCGCCCTCACTGTTTACCTCTCCTGACAAATGAACGCAGGCGTTGTCAGACGGTTCTATCTCCAAGGACAAAATTACCATAATCCCAGTCCACACGAGAGTCGAAAACAGTCTATCGGCACATACACACCAATGGATCGAAGAGTGGACCTGACTGCTGCTGCTCCTTTGTGTTTCTGTATAAAAGATTGTCCGGCTAATGAAGATGAACATCCTTGAAGGTTACCAGTGGTTTGCCTCAGAGGCCCAACGAAGGCCTGCATGGTAAAGCGGAGGTCAAACACTCTTCTCTACACAGGAATAACTCAAACCGACAACTGGAAAGCTAGCAGTGTCTGTGCTGAACAGTGGCTTCGAGCAAAGCTGAAATCTGGAAGAGAAACATTCGCTCAGTGGTTCTTGGCTTTCCGTTACATTCATAAATGAGGGTAGAGAAAAGACTAAAACGAAGCCTGGCTTGATTAAAACCTTACAAACAAGAGGTTTGGCATGAAATAAAAAAAAAGTAGATTAAACTAGGGATTCGGTATAAATATAAAAATTTGAACCGATACGAATAACGGATATTAATGTTGCTGTTATTGCCGATAATCAATATTTACCTGTGTTATATATGTAAATTCCTACCGACATTGCTTCACTGCTTCAGTTAAATACCCCACAATCCTTCACTATCACGTCACCAATCCAGTTCTCTTTCCCTCCAGAAACAAAAATGGCAACAAATACATTTTAAATAATGTTCTCCAGGTTTGACTTTGGGTTTAAATGCAAGCAGCCAGAGAGAATTGAACACTTTTCATTTAAAAAAAAATTCCAGTGACTTGAAAAATTCCTGGGATCCATTATATTTACATTTTCAAGATGCATGTGGGAGACGAGAATGCAGGAAAGAATGAGTGACAACCCCGACCGCCTCCCTCAGCTTCCCGGCCTCTGGCACCACAGCCATCCAAATTAGATCGGGAGGAACAAAAGTGGGCTCATTTGTGTTTTTCCTCAAGTTCACGAAGCAATTTCCTCTGCTGAAAAAGCCTCGTTGACAAAGACAGTTCGCCCTCCCCTCAAACATCCAGCCACAGGCCCGGAGGTCGATTCAGGCTTGGCGCTGGATGACACGGTGCTCGTTTTAAGACCGTTGAATCTTCTCTCAAAATCTGTATTGGAAATGTGGGATGAATTGAAACATCTGTTGCCTTCCCCCAAAAAAGAGCAGCCTCCTTCAGCGCACAAAAACTACTAGATTTACAATCCTTGATCATCAGGTTATTAACTCAGGTTAATTGCATCTGGATTTATAAAAAATTCTCACGCTTGCATTTTTTCTTACAATTTCCAAATTCTTAGTTGACACATTTTCATTTGACTTCTTTTAATATCTTCATAACATTCCTTACAAAATACTCTTCCTGTTTCCTGCACAATGGGGGCTTTTCAGCAGCTGAGATCTAACTCTAACAGTGGACTCCTAGGACAAGAGTCCACTGTTAACACACAATCTCTCACACACACAGCACAAATACCAGGTTATTTAAGCTCACAAATGGCTTTTAAAGTATAAAAAGAAGCGTAATGTGCTATGCTTTGACAGAGTGTATTTGGAGCTCACAAGACCTTTCCTATAATTTATTAGTTTTCCAAAAAGTTGTACCAAAACCTGTGCTGCTTTTAGTCAAAACTTGTCAACCATTTAAAAGGCAAATATAAAACCCAAGCAGCATTGTAGAATTGTTAGGCACAGACAAAAATGAGGATTCACGTAAATTCACGCCAGCAGAAAGTCATCAAAAGATAAATACGACGGGGAATACTCAACATCTGTTAAAGATGTAGTGAGACCCAAACTGTAGGAAGCGCAAACAAACACTTTACGTTAATCACGTTTGGTGGCCATGTTGGATTTGAAATCAAGAAACACAAACAAAATGCTTGACTTGGAATTTCAACATGAAGGGCTCTTCCTATTTATTTTGCATAAAGTTTAAGAGAACAATTTTCAGCACCAGGACATTTTGATTTTCTTTTTTGGTCTTTATAAGAATAAAAGAGCAAAGAAGAAGAAAAGTACATGTCTTGTTGGATTACTATTTTTAAAAATCCCTTTAATATGGTGGTATTTCAAAGCCTTAGTTTTTACTGAAATGGTGTTTTTTCAAAAAAGTTTGAGAATCAGTGATTGACAGAATTCACTATGATGAATGTTTGCATGCATTTGACTTGGCATGGAGTTGCAAATAGAAGCAGTTGTAGAAATACCTTGCTCACATGATTTTCCAGCTGTAACAGAAAGATGTTGCAGAGATCTCAGCGATACAGATTGGAGGTCACAACCTCTTTAGTTTGAGTGCTATGACTGTGTGGGAATATTCTGGAAGTTCTACAGAAGTTTTCAAGGGACTGCATTTGGAGAAATACACATTCATGGAAATATCATCCGAGGCCACGAGAAAAAAAATCTCACTTCCTGTGAGATGCTTAGGAACGCTGATAGAAACAGGAGGAGCCTGCAGCAGGTGTGGTTCAGTTCCCTGAACGCATTCAAGGTGTCATGCAAACATTTGAAAACAACAAACTGTGAAAGCGTAATGAATAATTCAACTAGTTTTCTCCCTTACAGTTTTTTTTTAAAGGGTAATTACTGGTAATTAAGTGTGTATTGTTTCAAAAAACAATACACACTTAAAGTGGAGACGCCAGCATTTCTGTTCAGCCTCTCTGTGTGTGCGTCTCTCCCTCCTCTTGTTATCTGAGACCTGTCTTTCTCGGCTGCACAGCATTCCATCCCAGATAAGGGACCCAACCTTTGGCCCCCTCTTCCAGTTCAGCTGCAGGTCAGCGCAAGACTGCTCCTGTCATTCAGCTCGGAAAAGAACAACTCCCTGAATGGTGGCAGGAGGGCACTGGGGTTAGGGATGTTAGCAGAAAAGAAGCTTGAACCGGGTCTAGACATGACAATGAGTCTGTGAGTCACATGTGGGGTTTCTATCCAGACAGTCCAGGGGAAAGACTGAGTAAAAAGGAATGCTGCTTTGTTTCACCTAAGAAAAAGGGAGATTATGGAATAAAAGCCTTGTTAGTCACAGGGTTGTGCTGGACCAAATATGCAAACTCGTTAATGCCCATATTTTAGTCTCGGCTGCACTACTCGTGATATTTTTTTATAATTTTGTCAAATATTCTGTGACCGTCACCAATAGCAGGCGAGTCCAACTCCAGTGTGCAACTGTTGGAGTTCAGCGTGCTTCTGATCCGACACGTCATCAAGTTCTTGTGCTAATCTATCAGATTCCAAACAAAAACGTCCAATGCTGTGCCAGTAGGTGGTGATAGTGACGTCAATAACAACATCAACATCCAAAACGAAGCGATCTCGAGGATGTTTTTGAGCCTGACTAAAGCTTCCCATTTTGCTTTCAAACACAAACTTTTTCAGCTTGCAATCAGAGTCGGGACAAAGCCAAATACGAAGAGAGAAATGTGTGAAGGTAACATTATTTCTAAAAATCTTTGTATATTCAATGAACACCGATAAGGAACAAACCGAGGACTTATAAAGCTCAGTTCTTCCACATCAAAAACAGTTTGCATGTGGGCAAGCAGCACAAGCACAGCAGATAATCTCATTTTTGTAAAGTACAAAACACAACAAACCATTAAAGGATTCAATTTGAAGCTGACCTTGATAGTTAAGCTTAGCATAAAAAATTAAAAGCCATAACCACTGTCAGATTTTTGAAGCTTAATAATTACAAAAACAAACTATGTTCTCTAGTTAAAAAACCCGTGGTTAAAGAACAACAACAATGCTTTTCCTGTGGTCCAAAGTCTTTTTAGGACTAGGTGAAATAAAACTAATTAGCTGATATTACTCATTTTTGTTTTAAAACTTCCTGTCAGTTCAATAAAAAATGTTCCTTTTTCTCAAGATGATCTCACTATGAGAATCCAAAACTGGTATAATGCAGTGGGAGTAATTAGAAATGCTCAACTTTCTCTTAGCTGGAAGCATAACACTTTTGACAGCTTGCAATCAATGTGAGGTTGTTAATGAGATTGTCCAATTGGATCAAACTATTATATTAAACTATGGTCCTGATTTGGGACTTTTTCGACTGATGCTGATCAATATCCCAGAGGAGACCTGAACCCCTGATTTTCTGATCAGCTGCTACAGCAACGTTCAGTGCAAGCTAATTAGCATGTTGCCAATTAGCACACCAATAAACAAAGTAATGCTCTGGCTATGTTCAAACCATACTGCCATACTTCTTAATCATTAGTGTTGAAAGCATAAAATAAGTGAAATTCACAAACATTAATGAAGCAGACGGAGGTTTGGGAGGCTGTCTGTTTCTTTAAAGGAGATTGTAGAAATATCCAGTGATGATGTTTATGTCTTATTGATGTAAATGTGTCTTCAAAGTTACACTAAGACTAAACACAATTCTCCTAAATAAAACAAAAACTAGGTTTCTAGGAGTTATCTTCAAGAAATTTCAGGAATGTTGTTTGAAAATTGTTAACTCCTGTTAAATGAATCCTAACCCTTTCAGTTATTGATGAGTATCTGATTCATAATTATTGAACACGATTCAAAGCAAACCTGTTCCTTTACCTCCTTGTAGTCGTCACTGAGGTAGATGACAGACACCTGACTGACGACATCATCTCCACCGTCCATTTTATCCAGCGCCTTCCTCACCTCATCCCTTCCTTCCTTCTCTTGCGCTTCCCTCCCCAAACACAGGTTGGATTTCTTCAGACCGGCTCCAGATTTTCAGCCCGGGGAGGTTTGCTACTAGAATCCCACAAGATTCAAAACTGAAGCCAGAAATTTTTCTCCTCTCCCTGGTGCCTTCTCCTCTGACATGTTGTTCCTCTTTCCTCTCCACTCTCTGACTGCTCCACTCAACCTTTTCCTGCAGGACTGGGAAGGCGAAGGTGAGGCCCCGCTGGACCCTCCCTGCCTTACCACCCTCTGCTCAGGGTCTGGCCTCTCACAGTCCAGGGACAGACAGAGAGGAGGAGAAACGCACACACTGGTGTTTTTTTTCTCCCTCTCTCTCTCTTTCTCTCTCCCTGTCGTGGGGACAGCAGCTGGAAAAAGAAACACTTCAGCGATGGGCTCTAGATAGCAGCCGTGTGTTTATACGTGCATGCCAGTGTCTCCTGTAAACCTCTCTGAGACATGAACCTCTTGCTGTCTGAGTCCATCCGCACTCCTAAGACTTGTATCCATAAGAGCAAGTAAGCCTCCATATTTGAGGCAAAATGAATGCAAAATTGTGTGAACAAGCAACAGAAAGGATAGTGTGCTCCCTTCCTGCCAAGGTAAAAATAGAGTCTGGACTCCAAAGCCAACAGCTCCGGCCAGCTAAATAAACCCTGACTGAGCACAATGGACCATTAGTCTGGCACACACACGCACCCACGCACACTCTTTCTCTTTCTCCCTCACACACAAGGGGATTGCTTGTGCTCTGTATCAGAGACGTATGATCAGGCCGAGCTCTCCATGGTGTGTGCTGACCTCATCTTTGCAAAAAAAATGTGAGCGACCTGTGACTCACGTATTCGCTGCAGCCGCCCAGACGGAAAATGATAACATATGGCTGCAGATTCAGAAATCACACTATGTCAACAGGTTACACTGACAAAAAAAAAAGGGAGGCATGAAGGAAACGGGAATCTATAATCGAGGGGAAGTAAAAGTAAGAGGATTAATTCACATGCAGTTAAACAGGGTATGTAAATGTTTAATGTGTCCTAATTAGGCTGAGAATTAGCTCTGTTCTGCAATTTAATCACTTTTATTATGTGGGAATGTAAAATTTATTTTTACAAACCTTTTTTTAACCAATAAACTTAATCAATCCTAACAGAGTCTTCTGTACTAAGCGGAGATGCATCCAGAGATAAGAGCCGACTGATTTTCTCTTTATCACTTCTGATCAGTAATAGGGAATTAAAACCCTGAAAAATCATATTCTTTCCATTGAATGCATCAAAACTAAGATCTCACACCAGCAGCAGTCCAGAAAACTGTTAGCTCGTCTTGCTCTGACTATTGATGTACCTGTGGCAAACTAAAAAAATCAGGTATGGAAAAAGAAACGTCAGCCTCAGAACTTCAATTCCTCCAGGTTCTGGAGATTTCTTTTTTTTTCTTTCTTTTAATTAGAAAGAAGAAAACTGACATGAAGTTCATAAGATAAAAGGAAGGCAGACCTTTCAACCTATTTGTTATGAATCATGCTGGTTTGCAAATGTCAGCTGAGTTAAGGTAGGAGTTTACAATCTCAAGGGAAAACATCTGCAGTACCCAGATGCAAAAGATGGTAAAATTTCAGCTCTAAATTATTCTATCTTTGTTTTCAAATAGCAGTAAAAGCCTGACTTCCTGGAATCACTCTGTCTGAATCGGAGTGATGACACTCTACTTTATAACTGCTTACAGCTGGAGGGCTAGAAAATAATATTTTGAATGTTTTTATTTATGGATCTTGTGATATCAAGAGGTTGCTAGAATTCATATCAGAAGGACAGACTTTAAGAAAATCAAGAGATTGGAAATAGTTCAGAAAACTCAAATCAGTGCTTCTCTATTCTAATCAGTCGGCTCTAACAAAATGCACAAAGTAACCGAGTTTAATCAGAGCAATGCTTTTTGTAATTCACATTTTCCACATGCAGCTGCTACGCTTTCATTAATAGTGAATCATACAAAAAAGTAGAGTTTCTCATGGGTCTCTCATAGAGATCTTGGATAAGAAATGAACCAGAGAAAAGAGGAAAAAAAGTGGGGCAAAAGGAGGAATCATAAGAGAGAAAAGAATGAAAAAAGCTGCCACTGAAATAGACAAACATGACTCACTTTAGTAGTTTTCTTTCCGAGACAGAATGGATGACTAATATTTGAGAAAGGGGGACTCAAAACATAACAAACCCGGGGGAAGCATTCGCCTGGAAGTGTCAAAAAAAAAACCATGAGTATAAGTGACAAACAGAAAAACATTTTTTAACTGATGTAATTAAATGCTGACTTCCTGGGATAATAGGTAGAATCTGGTTAAAAGTCTCCCTGCTGTCTGAATTTACCCCAGAAAACTGATGATCCAGACGACACACAAACACACACCCATGAAATCAGTGTTTTCTGCGAGCGGGAGCTGCCTGGGTGGGGCAGAATCATCCCCTCCCGATTTTCTGCTTCATTACTGAGGCTGACTTCATGGTGAAGATGAAGTCACCACTCATACAAAGGAGGCTCGAAAGGAAGAAGTTCTCCATGTACACGCGTCAGCGGGGCGTGACGGCAATCTTCAAGCAGATACCGACCGGACACGAGCCTCAACAGGACCGCAGGTCAAGGCCACGTTTCCATGATGGCCTGACTGTTGGGTCAGCTGAGAGAAAGGGAGAATCAAAGTAAGTTCACACACAGAATGGCTTATTGTTCCAAGTGAACAGAGGGTGACTGTGGGAGACGGTTCCTGGCACCTCCTGTAAGCCTCCGATCCAAGGCTGGTGGCGTTATTAGTGTGCCTTTGTGTTCGTCTGCAGCTATATTTGTGAATGAGGATATTCTGGTTTTCATTTCTGACACATTTTCTAAGGCATAGCTAAAGGTTAGCTGTACCAATGTGAGGATATCAGTCAAGTCACACCAAACCCGCCCCTCTGTTTTTGCATGCAAGCTGCTAGCTGTCGGCTTTCTGCTTCTGAGTGTCTATATGCCCGACTCAAATGTACAAAAGGAAAAGCAGAGACTCTTGAAAGCTTCTTCTTCATTTAGCAGGAGAAGGGAGAGAACTGGGGCTGCTGTCCAAGCAGTCTGGCGAGAATTTCTCCATGGTGACGCTTCGTATTTCAAACAAATTGGGCTGTGAAAGGAGACCAGGGTGGCCCATCGGGAAGGCCTGTAACTCACACAGAGGCCCGTGTTTGAAGGGGACTCCTGCAAATTATGTAATATTAGCACAGAGAGGATATGTTGAATGGTAAAACAATGTCCTTCATCACACACTGCACTAAAATAAGAAACAACTATGGACGTTTAAGAAAGCAATGCTTTTCAGTGTTGAGTATGTAAGCAGGACATATGGCTGAAGAGTGAAATATAAAATGTGTAAAGAAATGAGAGCATGTATTGTTTAAATTTGTTGAGTTTAGGAGGATTTCTTAAACCAGTGAAAAAATGAATAGAACTATATCACATATTTCAGGTTAGATTCATGCTGACAGAGTCGACCTCTTGTGAAGGAGCTTGGTCTCAGGAATAGACTTTTCTTTGCTTTGCTGCAGACAATGTCTACAGGTGTTGCCATGTTGAAATTTTGACTTTTTAACTTGAGAGTCTGATGTCAAATCCATGTTTCTAATTTTGACTCCCCAGGTAAATGAAATGCAACATCAGCTGATTGAAGAAAAACTACTGAACGTTAATCTGGACCCTAAAATACAGGCCGGCATGGGGTCAAAAGGCAATACTCCTATTAAGGTGAAACGGCTTTAAAATAACAGGCAGTTTGTTGGTGAGGATGTCAATTCCAAGCTAGCTACCCGAGCTAACCAGCTTATGTCACCTTGTATAGACTCCAAGTGTTACTCTACAAAAAGTAGAACAGCAAAAAGAAATGTGGTGTAACAAGAACTTAAAAACCTTACATTTAACAGCTTTCATTCTATATTTACTTACATCTATGCATTAAAATCCAAGCAAGCATAAATAAATGCTGCAGATAACATGATAATAATAACAATTTTACTTTTGCTGCATTGGGAATAATTCTTGCTTTGCTCCATCAAGTAAAACTCTAAATCAATCAACTTAGATTAGAAATTATTAATCTCACAATGAAATAGGACTAAAGCCTATCTTTAGAGCAATATTCTATGTAAAGTCACCCACGGATAAGGTGTATAACAAATTTTATACAAATCTTTAAGTCTTTAAACACGCTCTGTTCTTCAATCGTGATCTACCAGTCGAACATACTGCGTCTTCTGCTTCTCTTAGTTTGTTATTCGTTAGGCTAAACCTCATATAGTTACACTGGAAAACTCTCTCAGCCTTTTCCTCACACTGTATGAGCTTGTCAACATAAACAAAACATAACAACAGAGAAAGACCCAATGCCATGCATGATTCAGCGATCCCTCAGAGTGCCTGCAGACTCAGTGTGCTGTCAGGACCGCAACAGCCTGTGAGGACAGACTGTGGCCAAACGCACAAATCTCTCCATCAGCGTTCACACCCCTGGCGCTGCTGCAGCTGTTGACAGTAATACAGCTCTGTGAGGCTCGGAGATTTTTTTCCATGAGAGTGAGAAAACAAGATTATAAACAGAGATGTCAGACGCCACAGCAACCTACTTTTTTCCCCACTCAAATACTTAATTATGTGAAGTAGATCTGTTATTTTCATGTGCTGATGATGAATTTCTAGTTTATTTTTTTTTTCTTTCTTTTTAGAACTTTTTTAGGCTCTAGTGGCAAGAGATTAGATTTATGGCCCAAGCCTGACCGACATTCAAGCTGAAGAGGTGGAGATTGGATCCTACCAATCACACATCTCAAGAAAAGTTGCACTTGACTCACCCTGTGGTTACAAAAAGTGACAAAATGAAGCTGTAAGATGTTAAACAAAAGCTAAAAACGAGAGAAATCACACTGCTTAAGTAAATGGTGGTCTAAAAATAAAAGCAGTAAAATCAATTATAAAAATATGTTGGGTTTACTTTGGGCTCAGGCTTATAATTAAAGTTAGTCGAGTCAGATTGGGCTCTGACACAATGTCGTGGGCGGATTTGTCAGGCCAGATCTAAACTCTACTAGGCCAAAATTGAACAACGAATAAATAGGAAATAGGGAGGAGAGAGAAGGGGAACCAGGAAATGGCCTGAGATCGGAAGTCGAGCCCAGGACAACTGCATCGAGAACTACAGCCTCTACCAACTGAGCCACCCAATGACCCAATTTCTACCTATTCTTAAGCAGCAAAATCAATGGATAATTTTAAGAAACTATGAGTCAGACCTATACTTCAGAGAGCCTCAAAACACTGTGAACCGTCTGTAGAAACAGGGGAATATTCTGTTATTTTGCCTTTTCTTTGCTCTTTTCTTCAAAACATCAAAGGTATTGAGAAACAAATGTAGAACCACACGTTATTTAAATCAGGATGGGAAGAAACAATGCAGAGACTCAGAGCGGAGACTCCCTTCAGACGTGGGCCGTCCCAGGAGACCACCGGAGAAGAAAACAGCTACAACACCTTCTGTGACCTCTTTCATTCAACGCTTTATCTAATTACGTCTTGACCATTGTAGCTCTTCATTACGCTAATTCCCTCTCCTGCATTCTGTCGTTGCCCTTTGCATCTTTCCGTCCCCGCGGCGGCTCTGTGTTTTACATATAAGCGAGGGGCACTGCCTGGCCTGGTTGCCAGGATACCGGTCTAATTGAGGGGTCTCCAGAGAGTAGCTGTTATCAGAGCCCGAACCCTCTGTTCCTGTCACCGCGCCCTCATGCTTTCTCTTATTAGCTCTGTTTCTCTTATATTTCCCCCCACGCATCAAGCACACAATGTTAGACTTCTTTCTGACATCTTTAAGCTTTTTAGTCTCGTATATCGAACTGATGTTGACAGTATCTTTTTATCCTTATCTGCTTCCACTGTAGTTCCCACAAAGAGTTGGACATCAGTTTAATTTCTTGCTTTGCTCCCTTTGCTTTTGGGGTTTGTGGATGAATTTCCTGTTACTCGCTTTATCTGCCCGTTTCATCTGCCGTCTATCCGTTTGTGCTTCCACTGGTTATCTGCTGCCGTTTCTCTTTGATCCCACCATCTTTCCGTCACTCTGCCGAGCCTTTATCTACCACAGAACATGGCACTGAAGCATTGTAGCTGCTTCACAACACACACAAGTCTAGATTCACATTCCTGACAAGCAAATTTATTGATCAAAGAAGCATTGATGATGTGTTTTCCTAGTCTTGTCTGCTGACTATGAAATTATTTGTCAGGCGCTAAGACAGTCAGTCTAAAACAACTTAAAACTTCATTCTGCCAATCTGCCAATATTCATCTCTGCCAGCCACAATATTTCTGAGTAGTGGATGCAACTTATACTCTAGTAACTTCTCTCTGACCGGAAGTTACTTTCTGCAATCAATAATCTGGCTGGAGCGTTAGCTGTATTCAGGATTTCTCAGGTTTTCAAGAATAAAGTTGGAGGAAGCATGAAAGGTAGAAACAGGTCCTACATTTTTTTTCCTACAGATGCACATTAGCTAACCTGCTTTTGCAACTGTCAACTCTGTCATCAAGATGTGTTGGACCTTTAGTCAAATCTGTTAATTTAACTGCGGAGCTGTGTAATGGCGACTTCTCTCTCGAACACACACACAGTGTGATGTCGCCTCCGTTCTTAACATGACTAGTTAATGATCTGTTGAAGGAAGGATTCTTAATGCTCCTTCTTAGTTACATCAAATAAATTCAATTTATTTGATGATCTAACAGATATACTAAAATTCTGCAAAAATGTTATTTATATATTGAACGGAAAATATGTTAAAAAATGTAACATATTTTGTGACGCTTACAGATGTGTCAAAAGCCCAGACTCTTGTTGCTAAAAAGTTCAATGGTCATCATATCAAGGAAAAATATTGTAGCTCTTAAATCACAACTGGGTAAAAATCTATTTCTACATGACAGAGAGCTATACAATTGGTGATAGGTGCTTCTCAAAGTTCTAATTTAGACTTTTTGTTACAAAGTTTCATGCTGATGAAACACCAAACACACATTCGTTTCTCTAAAACTCTCCCCACATCAAAGACGCACCATCTTCCTTATTCAGTACTTCTTCCCCAGGCATAGTCAGCTCATTTTCTAGCCTTTCATCCACCTCTCTGTTCGTTCTTACTCTCCATCTCAACTGCAATGCAGATTTTTCTTCCCTTTATGGAAAGCCTCAGCCCGGATGCAGAGTGCTCAATTTCTCCCACTTTTCTGTTAAGATATAACGAAAGATGTACCCGCAGAAACACAGGCACATCAGGGAAACCTTTTCAAGCAACAACTGCGTGATTTCTTCACTGGTTTTAGAAATATGTGAACCTGCCAAACTAGGAGTTAAATCTGTTAACAAATGCAGAGTTTTTACACACTAGGAAAGTTGCAGTGGCATGCAGGCATCACGCCTGGACTGACGAGGCTGTATGGAGGGGGACGTGAATGGGAGGTAAGACATTATTCCCATGAGTCAAGTGCTCTCTTAGCAACCAGCCAGACATCGGATTCACAACACAATCACGTAAGGCGAGGCAAAAGAAAAACTCCCACAAGGTCTCTTGCAGAGACACACATATGTAACAATCACCCTGTCTAAATGTTGCATTCAAAGCATACAAAAATGCATTGAGGTACATATATTTAACACTTGTACAGTAGAGTCAGTAACAACAGGATATGTATATATATATATATAGAGAGAGAGAATCCAAAAGAAGCATCTAAATTTCAGCACTTTTTCCTCTGAGGACTACCTTGTAAGAACAGTTTTCCTGGTGGACCATCCTTCACAGCATCCTAGAACGGGGCAGGCTGGCTGGCTGAGCTGGAAGGAGCAGGATAAAATTCCAAGCCCTGCAGCGGTATTCCAAAGGGAAGGGGGGAGAGGTCCCAATGAGTCCTGGATCCGAACTAACAGGGTGGTGGAAAGAAAAAAAGTCCACAGCTTGTGCCCTGTCGCGAGTCGGGCAAGTCTTCACCCACCCTCTGCTCTGAATCGTTGCTTGTTATCTGCTCTGTTTTTTAAGAGGAAGGAAAAAAAAAGGGTAGGGTTTGATCTGCTTCCCGAACGCTGAAAAAGAAGGAGGGGAGTGAGAGACGGGAGGAGGAGGGGTGAGAGAATGGGAGAGAGGGGAGAGCTTGCTTTTCTCTCTCTGCTTTGGACTGAAAAGAGGGAGGAGTTGTGTTGAGCTGAGTGTAAGCGGAGCTGGCCGGATGGGGAGAGGGGACCGTGGAGATGGGAACGGAGGGGGCGGCGTGGGCCAGAGCCGGCATGTCGTCCGTCTTTTAATGTGGAGCTACGCCAGAGGAGGAGAGACGAGGAAGGGCAGAGGACCGACTTTCATTCCTCAGCTCTGCACCAGTCATCGTTAGAATGAAAATATAACACGGGTATTGACAGAAGTTTACATTTTCATAAGAAAGTCTGCAAAAACGCTAAATATCAAAAGCAGGTGTCGAATGATATCACAAATAGCCAAAGCTTTTGCTTTATGTTTGTATTAAAAACTACAAAGATCTCGCTGTAAGTAATGTTATCTGTATATTTGTGTTTCCTGTGCATCTCACTTTGAAATTACAGGTCATGAAAGGAAATGCGTTGACTGTGCAGCTTCTCTTCATTGTTTTGTCTTGTTGTAGGACTATAATCCCTCGGCAGCAGATGGCCGCTCTATAATCCACATCAAAACTACTCAAATAATTCCTCTCTTCTCCATCTATTCATTACGCAGTCCGGAAATCTTTTCATTACTGGGAAAAATCCATGTTGTCGTTTTCCTTGTTTGTGTACTAAAAAACATTCCAAGCATTATTACCGCTGTATGCAAAGATAAATGCCAACTGAAACACAAAACTTTAAAAAGCACCTAGATAGAAACACACGCAAGAATCAGTTGTCTAGTGGACCACTAAAAAAAGAAAAATTTAAAATCATATTTTCTAGTTTGTAAATTTACCATAACCTTAGTGCTACCAGATCACAACAGCAACACTGTTCGGTGTCGATGTTGTTACTGAAGAAAGAAGATTCGACCTTAGCTATTTTCAGTTACATTGATATATTTATCAATGTAACTGATAAATAATTGACGTGTGAAGACAATTAAAAGGAAAATACATATTGTAAGATATGTTGAGAGAGAAAGAGAGCAAGACTTAAAGTAGGTAACAAGAAGGTGAAACTTAGAACAGCAAGGAGAATAGGCTGACAAATAATAATAATAATAATAATAATAATAATAATAATAATAGCAGGTAAAGTTTTTAGGATTATAAATCATCTTCAGTCTTAGTTTGCTAATTTCTTACAACAGATAAGAAAAAAATATGTGTTATATTTCAATAATTATTGAAATTCTTGACATTTAAAAACAACTCACTCGGCCTTACTCTACGCCAGTAACTATCAGTAAAGCATCTATATTGCAGGCCTGCAACTTCCTTTATTGATATGTTCATGTACTTTATCACTGCCTACTGGTTTATTTATTTTGGTAGTTGAGTATTTAATTTTGAGTTGAAAATATAAACTATTAGAAAAAGGATCTTAGATTCCATTTCTATTGATTGTGACCCCCTTTTGGTACAGTTGACTCATGAAACCAAAATAGAGTGTCCTCTGGTTTGGTAGATATCACTTACTGACGTCATGTTACCGCATCTCCCTACGGTAAGCAGTGAGTAAATTATAGAAGATAAACTTCAGTCATCAGCTTTAAAGAAAGTATTCAAATAAATAACCCGAAGGCGGATTGTCTGTAAAAGACGTCCCTTTTCCTTTCAAACTGTTTTGGGCAGAAAAAGACCAAAAATACAAAAAACATAAAATTGAATAAATAAAATTCAGAAAGGCTGATTAGCGTTTACATTTTCTCATAATATTGTCTTGGAGAAGCTTATGCAAACTATTCTTGGAAGGTGTGGATGACTTTCATGTCATGATGCAAAAACTGGAATCGACTGGATAAATAACATTTAAATGAGTCCAAATCTGTTCCCTTCATCCCAGAGAAATTGGACAGTGTTCAGATGAAATGATTAACGTTACTTCATCATGAGTCAAAGCGCTGCATGAGGGATGGGGGTCTCTCAAAGTGGGAAAAGATAACCATACGTCGGTGCTGATTTGAGGCCAAAATAAAAATAAATAGATTAACAGTAGATGTGACACTGGCAGGGAAATCAGCAACCTGGATCTAATCTGCTGCGACAAATTAATGCTTAACATGCTCCTAGTTTTTCTCCCCCTGTCAAAACTCAAATTAATGACAATGAGATGTGAAAAATATTACATCCTGACGCAATTAAGCATGCATCTATTTCCAGCTTTCCCTTTTGTCATTTGCTGGGTTGCATACGTGCCGCTCGCTCACCCGTCTCTTTCTCTCGGGCCAAACCTCTCTATCCAATATTGATCCCTCCTGGGTGATGCTGCTTTTCCCAATAAGACCACTCTTGGGTTTAATGACCTGGAAGTGGATCGATGAGCTGCATCGCTCTCTGATCTCTCTCGGCTCAGGCCTGCGCATGGTGGGCCCCGGCTTAGCCTTCAGCTCGGTTGCCAGCTGGGACAGACTGGAACGCTGCCCATCTTCTGACACCGGAGGATATAATCATCTGTGTTAAAAGATACCAACTCGGCCTCACAAGAGCCTTCTTAATCTGATTCAATGTTACAAGTAAGCTTACTTAAGCTTAGAGAAAAAAGTGGAACAGCAAGTAACTGGACCCTTTCCAGTTTGCTGTAGATGATGCTGGGTTTCAAGTGGATGTGCGAAGATGGTTATATGAACTCATGACTTTAGAAGAGGCGACGCTGATTCAGTAAAACACAAGCAGAATTGTCCAACATTCCTACTTTTTCCTAGATGCTTCCGAGTAAAAAATTGAAAGAACCAAACACATAGTGCCAATACATTAGCGCACACTTTTCTTCCTCTTTTCTTGGCTTAAAAAAAAAAAAAACGAATCTGAAGAAGTGTACATTTTGCACAATATGCTGGTATTTGTATAGATTAGTATCGACTGAAGTTGATACTAATCTAAGCAAATCTGAGAACTTCGGGGGAACACACAAACACGGTTGTCTCAGTAATGTTGGAAAAGCTAACAAGGCTAATCACTAATATAAGAAGTTTAAAATGTAAACTCATTCATTTTGACGTGCTTCCAAGAAGTTGTGATCTCAACTATTACTGCAAGTTCACTCATCATTTGCAAATATTGCACAAATTTTCTCCCATTATTGCAACATTATTACAAAATACAAAACGCAAAGCTGATTGGTCAAATTTGCATTTGTTTTGTATTTTGTATTTCTCTTTCTGGTTCACGACATCTCTTGAAAGCCAAACCCAGAAGACGAAAGCATGTGTCATGCTAAACGATAACATTTGAGATTTATAATTTTTTTTTGTTGCGATGTTCTGTTGGATTTGTTTATATAGTTCAGGTTAACTAAAATGACCAATATGAGATTCTTGTTTTGAACTTGAACAACTCCTCAGGACTTGATTTGACTTGGATGAAGGATGCTATTTCAAGTAGGATAATATTTGCACTTTAAATATTAACTATGTTAAAATCCTGTCCTTTTTTGGGAAGGTTGTGTGCAACTTTCTTGTAAGATCATATTATAGCAAAAATAAAGTTAATTTTTTATTAAATTTTGACTGCAACTTTTTGAAAAAGGTGTTGCAAAATCTGTAATTTTAGGCTGCAACAATCATAACCAAACACTGCAACTTTCTAGAGGGACTTATTTTGTCTGTATTACAGCGGCTGCTCTTTCACACTTGCAGTATTATGCCGCCTGTTTCTGCTCCTAATATAAGTAAGTCATGACTCCTCACGGCAAGAAAACCGGCAAAATATTTTCAATTCTGTTCTCATAATATATTTCACTAAGCTTAACAAAAATCAGAGTCTGTATTAAAAACTACAAAGATCTAAGAGGCCACGGTGCATCATCAAAGATTTCATCCCAAGAACAGCAATCTGGTGGCAAATGTAATCACACAACATTTGGTTTCTCTGTTGGGGAGCTCACAGTCTAAGCTAGGCTTTCCTAAATCAACCACTCTAAAGCAGTTTGTTTTTAAACGGAGTCTTGTCCGTCTTCAAGTCTGCTGAAGACTAAAATGAAACTTAACACACTTGAATGTGACGTTCTCACTTCAGCAGCCATGAGTTCAAAGATGCAGGCTCAGAAAACAAGCCTGCTGCTTCTCTCTTTTGAATACAAACACATGGTGAGGAGTGAAAAACTTTGACCTGCTCAGATAAATTAAGTCAAGGCAACCTCAGCTTGCTCCTCTGTCGCCATAGCAGCAGTCAGTCCAAAGACATCTCTAACCTCATCTCCTCTCCTCCCCCACCCCCAATTCTGACCTTCACATGGTTGTCACGGTTACAATCTGAGTCAAAGCACAGGTGGAGACCGATACACAGCATTATTTAATTTACACCAAATGAGGACAAAACAACAGCGAGAGCTCTGGGCTGTTCACACATCATGTCTACAAATCACTTTGACGGCAAGCAAATAACATTCAAGAGCAAAAAATACAGTTTTAAAAACATTGGTTATGTAAGTGGCCCAAACTGGCACAAAGGGAGCCAGCGGACGGCAGCAGTCAAAGCCTCCCACACACCGACCCTGTGATGAGTTCGCTGTCTGGTCGGTGAAAAGCTGCAAGAACTCTGCGCATATTCTCATCTTCTAAAATGAAGCGTCTGCATTAGGGATGCAAGTTACAGATTAATGAGTTTTTATGAAGTTGGTTGATCTTATCCATCGACTAACCACTAACCGATAAGAGGCCATTTTCTTAAAAACCTGAGTTTTCTCTTGCATCAACAGGGCTGACCGTCTTTCCACAACATAAAAGGCCAAATCTTTCATAATATGCTGAATTTAAAAAAGACACAATTAAACTTTTACAGTATTTTGTGTCAGCCGTATTAAATGTTGACTGAATAAACAGAAAATGGTGGTTTTATCACAATATTAAACTGAGATACGGTTATGAAACATAACAAAACAGAAATCTCTTAATAGAAAAATAAAAGATGAAAAGAATAAAATATGTGAAACACTTAATCCCCATGATCAGAGAGATATTCATATAGAAGTACTGCCTGTGGGTTTCTGCTCTGCCAGTCATTCTCATGCTCACCCTCTCACCACTGTAGTTCACCACAACATAGTCTGCCCAGAAAGCTAAGGCTAGTTAGCATACCAATTGATAAGTTGTTTCTCTTTCATTAGCACATTGAGCAGCATTGATTGACAGCGCTAAGGCCCTCCTCCTGGCCCTGATTGGTTGCTTTTTACTGGGAGAGGTGCATTTATTCAGATGACAATGGTTGCACAGATTACCTGTCTCATACTGTAATGTCACGGTTTTAACAAATGTGGAAAAAACATATTTTGTAACAGCTACATACTGCAGATTTAATCGATTTGAAATAAATTTATTCTAACAAACCGTTTCAATTTAAATTGTTTGCGTCCCTAATCTGTACGCAAAATGTTGTCTCTACTTCACTTTTCTAATGTTCTCAGTGCAGCAGAAATGAGGCTGTATTCATGGAGTGAGGCAGAAATAAGTAATGCACAATTACAAGTGGAAAACATGGTGATTCATTCCACTGTAACTAGTGGGATGTGGACAGACGCAATGCTGCAGATGGTAAAGAATGTAATACGTTCAACATTTCATGAAAAATCCCTGTACTATGTTTGTTTTTTCCCCCTTTTTTTTAATATTTGATGCCAACCACCCTGACTTCCTTCCCTTCTCTTTCTGTTCTTCTCTTTAGTGTAGCGACACTTGCTTTCTTTTTACCACTTCTTTCCATCTTCCCCCTCCCGTTCGGCTGCCCCGCCCTCCTCAGCGGGGAAGGAGAGAGCGCAGATGCTTTTAGCAAGTTGACATTTGGTGCCAGTGTAAAAAAAAACCCTGCATAGCAAAGCAGGTTGGCTCAGTGTGAGGGCCAGATTCTAGCGGTAATGAGCTCGCTCTGACAGGGAGGATAGGATATGGAAGGCCAGGATGGGTGTGTGTGCGTGTGTTAGCTTCTGTGATCAGCCACCAGAGGCTGCTCTAATGAGGGCTTCATGTCTGCAGTTGATGGTGGGAGGACTCAGCATTTTGGAACCACCAGACTGTTTTAACATTTGGTTAACATTTTCAAAGACCTCTCAACACACTTACATTTGTTTTCCAGCTAAGAAAATAATAAACTGACCACCAGTACCACTGGAGAAAAGACAAAAGTGTTATGAGCAGGCTACCACTCAGACACAACGGTTCTAAATGCTAAAAACAAATCAAAAAGAAGAGCAATGGATGTTTCAGAACATTTCTGTCTCACTTTATTTAACCCACTTTTGTTCCCAATAATTTCTCAATTTAAGTGTTTATTCAAAATCACATTAAAATTCCCCCACTAACGTTAACCAAGAATCAGTGAAAGCTTATAACGGTGCTGTTCTCCTCTGGCTCCCTGTGTTCATGTGGCTTTTGTACGTTTTTATTCATATTTTTTATTAAATTTACGACTCAACTTGACGCCTCTGCCTGCTGCATTTGGGTCCGAAATGACAACACCTCAACATGACAGAAGGAACCAGCCATCAGGACCCAGCGGGTCTGCAGTTTGCAGAATATGGACATTTAAGAAAGACCGTCATCATTTATGTGGTACTTTGCGTACGGACATTTAATTAAGCAATTAATCAACACTAAATATTATTGTCTGATCAGATGCTAGTATTTAATATCAGACGGGCCTTCAATGCTGAGTCGGCTGGCGTCACCAGATAAAAAAACAACAACAAAAAAACAACTAAAAATGAACAACAAGCTATCAAATTTCTTTTGTAAATATAACCAAAGGGTTTCTTTCCTTAACTTGCCATCATAAATGTTTATATTCCACATCTAGATAGATGTACATGTAAAAAAATTTGCCACAAGTACATTTACAGTCAGAAAAGTAATCGGTATACTTATTTAAAGAGCTACTCTACACCAAGTATTTTGTTTTGCTTGTTAGCTTATTGGTCATGGATTATTTTAAATATTGGAATCAATCACAAAGACTAGTAATGTAATAGAGTACATTTGGTATTGAAATTTAGTTGTGCCATGACAAAAGTGAATGAGAATCGAAGGAGTGTCCCTGGAATAAGGTGAGGGTGTGGGGTTAGGATGGGATGGGACTCTATAATTAGGCGACAGCCGTACTGTCGTTCTGCTTTTACAGTACAGTTGGAAGTCTACAAGGTGAATGTCTGCCAGGCAGCCAACTGCAGGCTCTACCTCACTAATTAACCCGCTATTATGAGCTTGTTAAGCTCCCAGTGCCACGCTAAAAGGAGCAGGAAAACAGAAGGCATAGTAGTCGGTGCAATAAGCACTTGAAAACTGCTACTGAGTGTAGTTGATGCTTGAAATTTATGCCTAAGGTTATCTATCTGAATTAAAACAACTACCAATGGAGAAGCGGTGTGTGGTGTAATGGTAGAGCATGTGCCCCGTTTACAGAGGCCGTTAGTTCTCAACGCAACCAACCCCAACCGTTGCCAAATGTCTTTCCCCCATCCCTCTCTGCACATTCTCTGTCCTAAATAAAGGCTATTAGGGCCTCAAAAACCTTCAAAAACCTGTTCTTCTTCATGCTTTGGGTCAGTGGCAAGTTGTTGATCATATGACTTGTGTGATAAAAGTGTTTCCATTGCAATTTTGCGAAATAAATACATTTTGAAACAGTTGGAAAAACAACTTCATCCTATCGCCAAAATCTTTTAATCGAAAAATGTAAGTTTTTTCAAAATTGTTGTGTTTACAATAAGTACATTTATTTTCAAAATGTCAAATTGGGCAACACATATACATGCAACATATAAAAACTACAACTGTTGTGATCAATAATGAAATACAAAAGCCAGCTGCACTGCTAAATCAATAATCAATTGCTCCTGATGTCATAGTTTGGTTGTTTTTCTATTGTTTTACTTTGGATAATAATGTTGAACAGAAAAGGCAACAATTTAGCATATGGGTTGGTTACTTTTACTGCTTCATGGTGTCTAAAATGTGTTTGTCTCCATGGAAAAATGATTAAATAATGCAAATACAACTTTTCTTGCAAAATAAACAGATTATCCTTCTAGAAAATGAAAGTGTTCTGTGCCGGGCTCTCTCCAGCAACAGATGAAGCTCCCTGCATGACCTGGCACAATTTCTCTCTCGCTCACACACACACGCACTCGCCCGCACACACACCCCGTCACATGAACAGGCTTAGAGCTTAGATAACACAAAGTCAGAGGCATGGTGACAAAAATCCTCCTTTTTTCCCCCCTTTTAAAGACTCTCCCTCTGAGGTTAAACAAGCTTTGTGTTGTAGGAATAATAAAAACAGACCTTGTCTAAAACCTCAACCAAAATGCGCACACAACCAATTACACACTCTATAATTAGGAGCAGAGAGGAGCAGTGTTTTATGTTTCAGCTCCACCCAAACGAACGCCAAAGTCTGCACACAAACACAGGCCGCCTGTGTTTGAGCGCGGCTCCAGCCTTCCTCTGGCAGTGTGCGGGACAGGTGATGGGGCTTCAAATCCTTCGTTACGCAGAAAACACAAACTATCTCCCGCTCGTTGTTTTTGCAGCCGTGTAGAAATAAACTCTTCCTCTTTATTTAATCTTTATCTTCAAGTCGTGCTTTTGCTTACATAGCCGGCCCCCTGAGCGAGTGTGTGTGCTCGCGCGAGCGTGCTACCGGCTGTGTAGCTTGCAGCCTGACACGAAGCTGTAATATTGGAGGCCGTCTGCTACACAAATCCCCATTTCCTCCCCAGCACGCTCTGCCACTCACAGCCTGCGCGCCCGCTTTGATAGTTTTCATGGGGTGGAAAAAAAGGGGAGTCAGGCGGAGTGTGGAAAATGGTCTCCTGCCGTATTTTGGCTGTGTGAGAACATTAGGGCATAATGCCTCCTGACAGCTAGAGGAAGAAAACAATTAGCTGGGAGCAGGAGTGAGAATTGCGGTGAAGGACAGAGGATACCAAACCACTGGAGAATACAGTGGTAAAAGATGAAAAAGTGTGAAGTTCACACATTGGTGCGGAAATGAGTTGAGCCTAGGCTGACTTCAATGCTAAAAAAAGATATAATATGTACTGAAGAGAAGGTTGACTGTACATTTTGTCTTTCATTCCCAAACTAGGGTGAATCAGAAGTGACTCAACAAAGGGATGGGTGGGTTCAGGTGAGTGTTTTTGCATTTTGCACGATGACGACCAGCAGTGAAATTTACAGCTTTAGGCAATAAAATTCTGACCTCATTTCTTCAACCCCAGGAGAACAACATCTAACTCACCTCGCTGAATTCATAAATCCTGAATTCACACCACTGCTGGCTGGTGTTGTGTATTTTTTAGGCACATAATGGCGTTTGATAGCACAATAGAATAACTATGTAATCTTAAAATGTTGTATGTATTAAACATAACTTACTAGAAATTTAACTTCACAATTTAAAATTGGGCCTCTGTCTCTTTAAGAAGCTCCTGCTCTTTACGACACTCCGCCTTCAGGAAGTCATCACAACGGCATTCCTCCATTATGCCTTTTATAATTGTTATTACTTATAATAACAATTATTATAAATACAGTGGCGCAGTTGGTAGCACTGCAGTGTTGCAGCAAGAAGGTCCTGGGTTCGATTCCCGGTCCGGAGAGTTTGCGTGTTCTCCCTGTGCATGCGTGGGTTCTCTCCGGGTACTCCGGCTTCCTCCCACAGTCCAAAAACATGACTGTCAGGTTAATTGGTCTCTCTAAATTCTCCTATGGTGAGTGTGTCCTGTCTGTTTCTGTGTTGCCCTGCGACAGACTGGCGACCTGTCCAGGGTGACCCCGCCTCACGCCCGGAACGTTAGCTGGAGATAGACACCAGCAGCCCTCCGAACCCACTAAGGGACAAGAGTGTAATGAAAATGGGTGGATGGATTATTTATAACATTTCTATAGTTCACCATGAAAACGTCTGAAACTAAATCTAAACACACAATGTGAAATAATTTACATTTATTAGTCTGTTTTTTAGCAATAGAAAATATTTTGAGCCTTAGACTCTCTCTGCCTCATTTTATATCCATAGATCCACCAAACATTGGCATGCTAAATGTAAATGCATGATCCTTCAAGTGAACTACCTAGCCAAATACTGAATCCTATAGGTTCTACAGGTTAGCAATTTTGCGCTGTCTGATATTTCAAAGATGACTTGGAAAATATTTACGTGTGGCACCAAAAACTGTGGTGATTAAACATTTCATCGTCAAAAAGTTGTTTTTTTTTTGTCTTCAACAGAATTTCTTTCAGGATTACCTTGTTTTTAATCACAATTTGCTCTCTTCTTCTATGACAAGCTGCCTTGTCTCTGCTGAAAAAAAACTTCCCAAAGGTGAGACCAAACGGTTGCATTTTGGTCTACCCTGTACAGATCACATTCTCCCACGCTTGCTGTGCCCTTTACGTCACTTGCATCAGACTGAAAACATGACTTTTCCATGGTTTTCTTTCAAGGTTATTTTTCCCCCCTTACCATAAAAGCCACAATATTAGATAATCATCCAATGGCAACAAAATTGGCAAATACGGTGATAATGACATCAGTGGCATAAAAAAGTCAGTTTTTCCCTGTTTTTGTGCTTCTCATCTGTTTCCCCATCAATCTCTGTGACCAGAAGCATCATTTGTGTTAGGTGTGACCATCTAATGCATTGAGATTCCATCCAACCATGTGAATATAAAATGACACTTGGAAAACATTACCTAACAATAACTACATTCAAAACAGTTCTTTGCAAGATTACTGCTGTCAGCATTTCTTTTGCGATACCAATACTTTAAAAATATTTATTGCAGTCCCTATAGAGTGCATGACTATTAGTTGTCCAGTTGTCAAATTTTCTCACCGTAGTTGTGGATCTCAGACCTTCCTCCAAATTTACAATGGACCTCTGTTTCTATGATTAATGCTCTCCTTAGTATAACTTTACTTCAAACCTCTCCACAACTTGTCCTCTGACAAACCTATGAGACCTTGACAGAAAAAAAAATAATGCACCTTTTGGGTTTATTGCGACAAAATGTGAAAAACATTAGTGTTGAAGTAAGTCTTATTATTTATTTTTTATATAGTATTTATTGAAGTTTGGATATTAGACAAAAAAGGCCAAACAGAATATCCATTGGATATGATGTGGCAGAAAATGCTAAACTATAATGTCCACAGTTCTCAATCAAATTCACCACTGATAGCCTAATTTTAAAAGACAGTAACAGACAAAATGCTTTTTGAGTGACATGAGTTATAAAAATATAAGCTAACACACCCAAAAGTGACATTACTGTGACTTTCTCAATCTAATTGTTAATCACACTGCAAACCCCTTAGCACATCAGACTTGCTAGGCATACTGTTTCAACGGGGGCAAAAGAGAGATCATGTGACTGTGGTAAAAATGTATCCATTTAAGGTAGCATATAGTAAAACTTTGCATCTTCAGTTTTTACTCTCCCACAAAAAAACAACCTACAAGTGCAATCCGCTTTGTGGTTCCAGTTGTCGCCTGCATAATTTAGTCGTAATCTGTAATTTTTTTCAGTCTGGACAAAAGGTCCAGTTTTTAACCAGATGTTTTATTTTTTGTTTTTTTTTACCTCTTTGTGCTCAGCTTGGTGTAGCACGTAAACTCTTTGCCCCTTAAGGTAAGAAGATATTCAAAGCAGCTGCACAGCGGGTTTTCATAAAACCCAGCTCAAATGCACATGACAAATTTTTGGAAAGGTATTCTCCTTTCACCGGAGTGGTAAAGTAGAGCTTAGAAATGACTAAAAAGACTGAAAAAGTTATTCTCGAAGTAAAACTGTTGTATGATTCCAGGCCAATACAAGCTGGAGAAACGACGACATGTCACAGCAGAAGAATGTAGAGCCCTGAGCTATAAATAAATGTAAAGCTTCTTGCCAAAAGACTTGTCTAACTCTGTCTGAACATTTACGAGCTGACATCTTTGTTCTAGCAAGGAAGCTGGGTGTTTACCTGTGTTAAATGCCCAACTTGCTGTGAGGAATCCAAGGTTAATCTGAGATTGAAAAAATTATTCCACAGAAAAAAAAACAAAACCTAGGAAAATAGGAAACGAAAGACAACTTGTGTAAACACTAGCAGGGTCAGAGTAGATCCTTTCATCTGATGTGGACAGCTGAGATTGAGCGTGTGTGTTTAAGGCAACGGGAGACACTGGAGCTGAGACCGCTGCAGACAGTTTATGTGTGTTTGAGTTCTGGCGTGCCGCGGGTCAGGCATGCTTCGGCTAGTATCACACACTCACACACGCACGGTCGGGAATATGGGGTGATATGGGGTTGAATTAGACAAAAAAAAAAAAAAAAACTCTCAAAAAGAGTTCACCACACCTGGGTGTAGCTCCGCCCTCTCGAGCTTGCGTTCATGCTCTGCCCAAGTAAATCTCGACTGTGCGTTTGTGTGTACTGTCCGACCATCGTGTTTATCCAATGCAACAGCTCTGAACCCGTAGTTCTCACCTACACTCGCTTTTAAAGCCCCACATTCCGACTCTTTCGTGACCTCCTCACTCTGAGTGCTTGGACCTATTCATATCCCCTCCACAGTGTGTTCAAGGCTTTCAAACCCTGTAATTTTTTTTCTGCCGTCAACTGTTTGGAGACAGGAATCTTTTCCCTTACGTGGCACAGCGAGTAAACGTGGTAGTTAGGTTGTTAGCGGAGGCTTGTCGATGCAGTTCAGCGGCTGAACATCCCCATAAAGAGCTTCTCTCCTTTTATTTTCAGACATGATTAAGTGCTTTTATGTGACAGAGCACTGCACACTCGCACAGTTTAGATCAGTTCTCAGCTTATTTGACTGTTTATATGATAATTTTAAACACTTGGCTGCTACATAGTTTAGCTTTGCCTCAGCTGAGAGCTGAAAATGAGAGAATAAGCACTAAAAATGTTTCAGGGTTTTGTTTTAATCAGATAATGTGTGTTCTGAGAATGGATGAACATTTTGTGTCCGAGGCCATGTATGTTATACCGAATCTGATGGTTTCTAAGTAATCACACTGTGTTTATATCGATGTTCACAGGGTAAAAAGAGACTTGGTTACAGATTCCTTCTCTATGTCTAGTCCGTCATGTGACCTGCTCCATATGTTCTGCTCAGATAGGGTTACTGTCAAGGTTAGGCTGTCACTAAACCACCTCCAACCCCTATTACGACATTCACAGCATAGTGCTAAGTTTATTAAGCAGGAGGACATTTTACATGGGTTTGTTGAAGACCATAGCTGTATGTTCTGAGCAACAAAGAATGAAGCTACATGTATCGTAAGAGGTGTTCTCATAGCATTTCTGTACTTTTCTGAATTATGCCGACTCTCTATGGCAGGACCATAACAGCCTTAAAAAATAATAATAATAAAAAAACAAAAACATTTCTCTCTTAAAGCACAATGACAAGACTTTTAGAAATGACGAATGCGATCCTTTTGTTCCCAGTGCAAATATCAGATTTGAACAATATATCTTACATTCTTAATCCTCTATCGAAAATGATCTCCAAATGCCTCTAAACCCTACAGCTGGCTGATCTCACAAACCATGCGTAATCAATGCATCACTCGTTTTGCTTGCCCTTAAAGCTGCAGTAGGTAACTTTTATTAAAAAAACAACAATTTTTCAAACATGTTGTGACAGTATGAAACAAATGATTTGCGAAAAAAAATCCAGTTTGTTTGCCTGTTTGCCTCCTCTCTCTGGTCCTATTTCCATCTGCAGAAATGCACCACTTCCGCTCAGAAACAATCAATCACAGCCAGGAGGAGGGTCTTGGCGCTGTCAATGACCCTCCTGTACTTGCTGCAGCTGTGCCAACAGCGGAGAAACAGCTTACCATATCATGAAAATTGCTCATCCGCCATCATTGATGGCCAAGCTAACTAGCTTGAGCATTCATGACAGGCTCCGTTGTGGGTAACTAGCTGTAGCGTACCAGGGAGCGAGGGGGACGATGTGAGCAATGCGTACACTGGCATGATTGACGGCGCTAAGACCATCCTCCTGGATCTGATTGGTTGTTTCTGACCAAGCAGTCTATTTCTGTAGATGGCGGTCTGCATGAGAGGAGCTCATATTATACTGTCAGGACATAGCAGCAGTTTAAACATATATGTAAAAAAAACAACTGATTTTTATAGAATACAGACAAGCTAAGTAGAGGCATTAATTCCCCTTAAAATGTTGTGGCTGTCCAGCAGAAACTGTAGTTGGGACAAAATGTCAGCCATTGGAAAAGAAACACCTGAGACTACAGTGTCATGAACATTATTTTTGAATAGATTTGAAACAGTACTAATAAAATATAGTGTGCAATATTATCTAATCAAATCAAAATTGATTTGGGAAAAAAAATCAGTTTCCTTTGGTAAAACTCAGAATGTGAACCACTTTTAGCGCACCCTGACAGAGATGTTTTTTTTTTATTATTATTAAATTGTTGTCTCTTCTGTTAAAAGAAGGATTCTGATAAAAAGCTATATCATACCTAATTATTCACAAAGATGGTAAAGCTCAGATTCAAGTCTGCATATTTTATTTTCCCGCAGCCTTTATAGTTTTATGTGAAATATAAAGGATGTACTGAAAAGCAACAAAATAATCCCTCCAGAATAGCAGAACTTTGGAGGAATGTGAAAAAAGTAGAATAAAAACAGATTCAAACCCAACTGTGACAAACAAGTGCTGCTAGTTATTGTTATAAATTGTGTTATATTAATGTAACTATTCAAGAAGAGTCCAATATAACATTCATCCAAAACTTTTTTTTTGTTATTTTTGGGTAGTAGAAGAAATTTAGAGCTGGGGTCCAAAGCACAAAATAATGTCTCTGGAATAAGGTGAAATCTGTTTCATCAAACGTTTTGCTGTGTGTCACTGAACAATGAGTCTTCTGTTTGCATCAAGCTGCACATTTCCCTCGAGGCTTTACATAGCATGTGGTGTAAACCTTCTAGTAGGTTTAGTAAATACGTGTCTGAGTGACAGAGGTTTTCTTCTTGGCACATTTTAAGCAGATTTAGTGCTGCAGGTCTCAGCAGAGACGCTATCTTTGTAACCGCAGTCTGCCCACAGGGTATTTTTAAAACGTGTACGCGCGTCTGGGCGTGTGAACTCTGACAGAGTAGCAGCCTGTAGGCACAGGTTTTAACACCTCTGCCGTTTATCACTTGGAGAATATACAATAAATTCCCTTTTTGAGAACTCACAGCCAAACTGACACCGTCTCCGTCAGTTTTTCTTCACTTGAGGGCAGGAGAAGAAGAAAGAATATTGCTCTGATTTTGTTATCCTGGGTTTAATTAAAGGGGAAGAGGTCATGCTACCCTGGGTGTGCTTGTGGTCCCTGTGGAAACCTCTCTGCCCACGTTTCTGCAGATCCATCAGACACTAGATAAAAGGTGGAGTCACCGTGCCTCCACACGCACTGCTTGCAGGTATGCACTGACTCTGCAGCAGCTAGAAACCACGCCTTGACCAAACACACCTGCTGCCTTTTAAGCAAAGCTGAATGGGATTCAAACAAATGAATCTTTTTATGGTCATTGAGAAAATAAATGCTCTGTTGCTACTGCAGAAGTGAGGTAAAAAAACAAAAAAACAAACAATCTCCCAAGTTTTGAAAATCTGACCGGAGGAATCGGAAATCTGAACATGAAAAGAGCAAAAAACAAATATTAGGGCATGGCTGGTCACTGATACTGACTGAACAAGGAAGAAGAGTCCAAAAGGCATGTTCTACCTCTGGAGGAACTGCAGAGATCCACAGCTCTGGTGGGAGAGTCTGAAGTTGCTGCTTGATGTTGAGATTCTATGTAGTTTGTGGAAGAAAATTAGATGGAAACAAAACTGAACTTTAGGCCTACATGCAAAACAGAGTGACGGAAAACCAACACTCCACTTCTCCCTCGCTGAACAAAACGCAAAAACATTTAATCACACTAAGTATTTTATCTGTTTTCAGTACAAATATTTTAGTGCATTTGAAAAATAACAAAACTACCTTACAAGTAAATTTTCAACAAGATTTTAAGTCAAAGACTATTGAATAAAGATGAAAAGTTCCACTGGTAGATTTTTTCACATATAACAAGTCCGTTTTTTCCTTGTTATAAGTAACATAGTCTGCTACGGAGACTAGTAATTTTAATCTACACCATGTTCCAAATTATTATGCAAACTGAATTTAAGTGTCATAAAGATTACATTTTTTTGTTGTGCTATTAAATTCATAGATGGTATTGTGTCTGGGGGCTCTTTGAATCACTGTAATTAGTTTCAGAGACCTGGGTTGATTAGTTTGTATGTGAGCTCAATTAAAGGAAATCTACTTAAGAAGGATGTTCCACATTATTAATCAGGCCTCAGGTTTCAAGCAATATGGGAAAGAGAAAGAATCTCTGGTGAAAATCATCAGATAGTGTACAGCCATATGACAAGGTATGAAAACATTAGATATTTAACAAAAACTGAAGAACTATCATCGTACTGTGAAGAGATTTGTGGCTGATTCAGAACAAAGATGGGTTTGTGCAGATCAAAGCATAATGAGGGAGGTTTCCGTTAGACAAATTCATCAGATTAAGAGAGCAGCTGCTAAAATGCCCGTACAAAGCAGCAAACAGTTATTT
>CAEGAE010042900.1:0-30203 GCA_903067095.1 Girardinus metallicus
ATTGGCCTCTCTAAATTGTCCCTAGGTGTGAGTGTGTGAGTGCATGGTTGTTTGTCCTGTGTGTCTCTGTGTTGCCCTGCGACAGACTGGTGACCTGTCCAGGGTGTACACCGCCTCTCACCCGGAACATAGCTGGAGATAGGCACCAGCAACCCTCCCGATCCCATTAAGGGACAAGGGTGAACAGAAAATGGATGGATGGATGGAGGTAAATGGCCTGTACTTGTATAGTTCTTTATCAAGTCCAAATGACCTGGAAATGCTTTTCACCACATTTAGTCATTCACCCATTTACACACTGATAGCAGTAAGCTACTATACTGCAGCTACAGTTTCCCTGGCACAGTTTGACAGAAGTAAGGAAGTCATACACTGGCACCGCTGGGTCCTCTGACACCCACCGGCAGGTATTTTGGGTGAATTGCCTTCTTGATCAAGGCCACAACGACTGACACAGACAAAGTGGGTGTTCCAGCAGGCAACCCACCAGTTACAAGATAAACTCCAACCTCCTAAGCTACAGTCACCCTATTTACAGGTGCGCTTTTGAGATGGGCCACTACCACTTCTTGGACCTGATCATGACTCTGTAGCTTGAGGTGTTTTGGTCATGAAGGTCTACACCTCTCATGTGCTCATTGATCTATTTGACATCCATCTCTGTATAGTTCTTTCTCATCTTTGTTTCTACTATGAAAAATTTTTTGTCTTTCTAGCAGACCAGCAGTTTCTCATCTTCTGTCAGAACCTCATTTGTTTCCTCTTTAGTTTTAAAGGGTACATGAAAGAGACAGTTGTCCCTTCATCATACATTTTGCAGGTGGTAAAAGAGTGCCACGTAATTGGTGAAGGGGGAGATCATCCTCTTTTCCCATGAATTGATCATATGCATTCAAAATCAGGTATGGAAAATGGCCCATCTTCCCCTTATAGCCCATGTCTAAGCCACCACTACCAAAATCAGTAAGGATTCCATCTTCCTCATAACTACGTGGTCATCACTAAGTCCAACAGATCAAGAACCATACTCAAAATTAATCTTAAAAAGGAAGAAGTTTGGAATTGGAAGAATATGGTATGTATTTAAATAAGCGCACCTAGGTAAAGTGTACTGTCCCACCCATCACTATTGTGACCGTCAACATGTTTACACATTCTGCTCACACACCCCATCAATTTTTGTACATGCAAAGGTGAATATCATAACCAGACACTTTAAAGACGACGTGCACCAAAAATGTTCGTTGTATGTTTATTTAAACATACTTTACTAGCCTCCTCTTTGGGAGGTTTGTGGCAGTCTTCTTCTCGCCAAGGTGCAACCAAGATATAAACAGCTCTATTCATGTGATAATTTACTCTAAACGTGATACTGCATAAGTATTATTCAAGCACTCTAAACTTTTCATATTTGCTGAACATTAACTGAAAATTGAATCAGTAATCTCTTTGGAGTCTTTGAAAGAGAAAAAAATTTCTTGGTCACTATTGTGACCGGTGGGTTTAAATGGGTTAAAATTCAAGAGTACCATAAGCAATCACATTCAGTAAATCATGTGTCCCAATGAGGCTTGTTTATCTTATTAAAGATACCTTTTGCAAATAACTTCCTTTAAGCAGATATTAAAAAGTTTTATTGCATTATTAAAGATACCTTTTGCAAATAACATCCTTTAAGCAGATATTAAACAGAGTCTTATTGCCTTTTATTAGCCTAATGAAATATCTGACTCCTAAATGTTGCTTTTACTACCTGCAAACAAAACAATATCCTAATTAACAGAAATAAAGGTTTGAAAATATCTGTATGCTATTGTGAATTTTTCAAAAGGGTTGTAATTTACAAATAGAATGTATGTTATTGATAATCTCTGTCAGCCAAATTGGAAATATAGGTAAATTAGCTCCACAAAGGAAAGAAATAAGACAGTGACTCCTCTGCACAGTATAATTTATTAAATTATTGGTATGACTGGCCATTCCTCATTGAGTCAGCAGACTAGACAGATGATGGCAAACTGCAAAGAGACAGATGAAAAAAGAGGTGGAACAAATAAAACAAAAATATAATGATAGTAATTATATGCTTAATACTGACAATAATAATGGCAGAAGTAAAATAAATAAATAAAAGTTGCAAAACACAAGGAATTCAAGTAGAATGCCAAAACTTTTGGCTCATCTATCCAAAAATTTTAATGGATGTTTTCTAAACATTTCCAAAGACACATGTATAAAATAAAATCAATGACCTAGGTATGCCGAGTGCTTCTATGGACATTTGTGAAGGAGAAAGAGTTCAGAGAATTATAGCTTTGTACTATGAGAGTAAAAGTAATGTGCTACAGTCAAATATCAGTGTTGTTATAGCAAAGTGGAGGTTACTGGAATGACATAATTTCAGTCAGAAAATGGTAGGAGTGAGGTCAGGTGATGCATGAAGTTCAGAGAAGTCAGCAACTTTCTGCAGAGTGTGTGTGTGAGAAAGCATGCAAGTAAGTAATTTTGCAAGAATAGTGTAAATGTGCCTTCTCCATCCATAGCTATTCCACTAGCAAAGAGTGTATACTACAGAAATGTCTCTGGATTGTCTCTGGATATTCACTTATGTGTGCATGTGTTTGTCAGCACAAAAGGGAAAAATATGTTTTCAGCTTTTGCCTAAAGAGCAGATTATAATCAACACATCGATTTTTAAATTGTTTAAATAGGCCAACTAAAAGCGGAGTTAAGCTAAAATAATTAAACCATCTTTTTTTAGAATATCAGAAAAATGTTGAAACTGGCTCTTCTGGGAATGTGAAAAGGAATGAGTTTGCAAACATAAAAAAAGAAAATAAGATGCAAAATAACAGGACTTTGCCATTGGAAATTTTACATATTCAGCCAAAAAGTATCTTTTGCATTTGTTGCTGAGAAAGAGTAAAGTTGTGCAAGTAATGACGAAAAGAATATCAATGACAAGTGGGAATGGAGAAGCAAGTGCAGGGGGAAAAACAATGAGCTAACAGTATTGACAGAAAGTTTGGAAAATTGAGCAATCTATTACATCCAATTTGTAATTTGTATGTAGTTTAGTGGTTTTGTTTTGTATGTGAAAGAATGATGCAAAGAATGAATATGCAGTCGGCATTGAATTGGGACTCAGTTTTGAGCTGGAAGATGAAGAGGGAAATTCACAGCCGGAGTCTGAGGTAGATAGTAATTATTTTGATGTTTATGTGGCGAATCAATCATTCGTTTAAGAAACTAAGAAAGAAAGGTTGGTGTATAAAGAGTAAGATGAGGTCTTGACATGCTCACAATCAGCTTCTCAAAGAGCCAGTCAGAAGAATGCTTATGTTGGTTTATAAATCACTAAATGGTTTAGCACCAAAATATACTGAAGACCTTTTGTTGTATCAACAACTTTGCAGACCACTCAGATCTTCTGGTTCTTGTCCACTCTGCATCAACAGAGTGAGAACCAAACATGGAGAAGCAACATTCAGTTTTTGGCTCCACAAATCTCTATTAAACTTCTAGAAAATTGCAAAAATGCTGAAACACCTAGATTTGACCAAATGCCATCATTTGGTCAAATGATGGCATTTGACCAATTTTAATGTTTGATGCTTCCTTCATAATTGATTATTGAGTTGTGCTTATATTATGTAAAGCATTAGTACTGCCTTGTTGCTGAAATATGCCTTACGAATAAACCTGGCTCATTTGCTAGTCGGCAAACTGAAAAAAGAAGAAAAAAAAAAAATCTGTGATGTATCAAATACTTATTTTCCTCTGTGTGTGTGTTGATAACAAATGCCAGATGAAATATTTCTCTCTTTCTCTCCATTAAATGATGTGCAATGGTTTATGAAAAATTGCCTGCGTCATAAAGATTTTGGGCTTGATTAAAAGTTTTATTAAGTCTGAGTAGAAAGTCTGTACTGGAAACTAGAGTCAGTCTCTTGGTCTGGTGCACTTATACTGGATGAGAGTTGAGTAGGATTCAAGTGCTCCAGTACGGCTGTTTGGAAAGTGGAGCTCAGTCAATGTGGTGTAAAATTGGTTCTGAATTTATGCATCGTGTTAGAACTTGCTCACAGAGTTGGTGGGAGCAGAAAACGAGGGAAGAGGAGCAAACTCAGGGCTGGCTTCACAAGGTCAGCATACTGGATGTTCACAAAGCTGAAATACATGTTAAATTTTATATTTTATACATATTTTATAATTTATTTAAAACTATTTCACAAAAAATGAAATAGTAAATATCCTCCTACAAGGAGGATATTTACTTTCCCAGCAATAGTTGTATGCCCAGTGATTCGCTATATTTTTTTTTTCTTGGTGGTTAGACATTTAGATTCCATTAAAAATATCCTTTTTAGAAATGTCTCTGCATCCTTGACCTAGGAAGTAAAATATCTAATTTAGATTTGTTTTAACCCTTGACTGTGTGCATATTAATGCTGAATGCAACTTAAAATACCTCAAAACATCAAAGAAATTTTGGTTTTAAATAACTCAAGCCATTCAAGACCTAGACGCATTTTAGGTGAAATCGTGACCTTAATACTCATTGGATTCTGATTAAAAAAACCCATAAAAAAGTAATATGTTTATACATTGTGACTTCAAATGGACAAAACGTGATTCTTTATAAAAACAACAAACAAAAAAAGAAATGCATTGAATTGAATATATTGATTTAATCTCATATGGATCAGATTTTTGTTTGTATTTTACAAGTTTAAAAGGTGACATAGGAAGTAAGCCAAGTCTTCACAGTTTTTATAGACAACAAAAGAAAGAAGAAAAGCTTTCTAGAGATATACTGCTGTGATCGCACCTCATCAGTGAGTGTCTGCTCTTGTCAACCAATCCACTCGTGAAGGAGTTCAGTGGTGGTGTAAAACTGGGCTTAATCATAAAAAGTACCAATTGTAACAGCTGGAACAGGCTACAATGCATTTTATACCTTGGCACACTACCCACTGACAGGATGTGGCACTGACATTTACAAATTTACAATAACAGTCTACCAAATATGTCCATTTTTAAAGTTTTGCCTACACATTTAGGAGCCAATTAGACGTTGCTTGGACACACATAAAACGAAATGTGTTTGTTTCACTCCATTGATGTCTTAATTGTGTCTTAATGTTCTTTCCTCATTATGTATTTTGTGACATGCACCCATTTCTCCTGCAGCAAAACACCAACACAGCAGAATGCCGCAACTCCTTTACCAGTAACACAGTTTTAATAAATAAAATCTTGGATACATTTAGGATAGACTATTTAATCTAACTAATCTAAAACAATAAAAAAAGGTGTGTTTGCATACATTTATAATACACATGACATAAAGATCCTGGTACCTGGGTAGTGTACAGCTTTAATAAATAAACACACCCAAGGCCCCTTTAAACCAAGGTACAAATTACTTTGGAAATATGCCAGCCATCCTTTCACTTCCTATCTGTATTTCCTTCCTTTATTACAATATTTTTCTTAATCAACTTTTGTAGTCACTTTCATTTAAATTTTTTTTTTCTCTCTCAACAGTAGTCTCTGTGAAACTACTTCCTATAAAAAAAGGCAAACAGCTATGCCACTAAGGCTAAACACAAGCATGAGTACACAAGAGAATCCCATTAAAAAGACCCCACCTTCTTTTTTTTTTAAGTTTCCCAGAGATAACATAATTTCAAAAGTCTTTCAAAGTCATTTTGTCTGCCATTGTCTACTGTGCTGGCATTTGTTTTGGTAGAAACTCCATAAAACACCTATTTTAACTCCAAAATTGAATGCCAGTCTTCTTCACAAATAAGTTATTTTTTATGGTGTGGCATTTCTTTTTAATATTTAATATTTACTCTTTTATAATATTATTTTAATGCTTTTGTATTTGCTTTTTATTATTACAGTTTTATAAAATACCAGCAAACAAGTGTCTACAGATTTGACAGGAGCTGTACATTTCAATGATCGAAGTGAGTCCACACACTTAAAGCAGTCTTTCATGTGTCTTTCTTTAATAATGAGCTGTTTGCAGCACGTTAAGCTTTTTGAACATGGCAAATGTTTAAGGTACAAGAAAGTGCCTGCAGAGCTAAACTGCAATTATCTGTCACATCAATTTAATAAGTATTATGTATAGTTTGTATGTACTGTTTCTGTAAACTAAGCCACAGTAGCTTAATAGTAACTAATCCATTTATCATTCAGCTGCCATCTTTCCTGATCAAGCAGCAGCGCAGATGCCTCGAATCTGATTGTGAGTTGCCAGGTTGCAGAGACAGATGGGTCGAAATTACAAAAAAAAAAGTGTTGATTATGTGTGCAGATTTCATTTAAAAGTGGATCCTGCACAGTAGAATGTCGGAAAAACACACAAAACTTTAGGACATGGGAGTGACACATACTGAAAAGTTTGTAGGTCATGTAAAAAGGAACAAAAAGGAATAAATGATAATATGCCTGAGCATCTGCTGGCTTATTCTCCACATATGCGGGCGGGGCCAAATGAACCTTTCAAGTGAATGACCCAGTTGGTCATCATTTACATAACCATAGTTACCTGCCTAACTGGTCTATTACCGTAAAAGAACTAGCTGAAAAGTAAAGCAGCAGACACTGAGTCTAGCAGTAAGACCAGCACAGAACACACGCATGCACAGTTTATGAAAGAACAGAAAGTCCACAGGAGATAAAGGGATGTTCTCCTTTGTAACATTCCCTGTAGTGAGAATAATTAGCTAGATGATGAGCTAAGGAAAAGCAAGGGGGTGAGGTGATGAGTTCAGTCTGCATAGTAAAAGCTAATAATCTTCTTTGTAGGAAGATGGTTAAACACATTGTGGTAGTACAATGACATAGTGTAGCCTGTCTCTCACTCACTACTTCTAGCTCATATAATTAACCTTACCCATTTCAAATGTTGCCTATTTTTTACAACTTGTTGACAAGCCTTTAGGTCTGAGTTTGTGTCTTATTTGTATGAGTTAACAAGTCTTTCCCCCCACCTTTAATCTGATTATTCTGATGATATGTGTATATGCATCCACGTATACATTTATGGCTGCATGTATGCAGCACAAAAAATTTGCACATCAAAACCTTACAATTGTAATTTTATTTTTACAATTACTGTACATAAAGGTCCAGTTTGCTACTTTGGAGAAACAGTTTAAAATAAATATATCATTTCTGAACTTGGCTTTCATCAGATTTATTCATATCTTCATTCATGAACAAGATTATGTTGCCTAAACTGAAGACTTTAGGATGTACAAATCAAATCAACAACACCATTTCTGAGATGTACAAGCTAAACTGTATGCATTTGCAATTCTTTAGCAAACATGACTCCAGTTTCAGGGTAATAGCTCCATGTGATGATCACTTATTGAATAAACTTTGGAGTAGTGTTATCAAAATTGGCTCAGACATGGAATTATCCCTCACATATTGCACCAGCAGAGTCCACAGATAATACTGATTCAGTTTTTGGTCAGCTGGTGCAGTGAAATAAGTATGCCTCCCCCAAGAAGGAAAAGGAGATGTAGAGATTCAGGGGAAGCCACAAAGTACAACAAGGAAAGAATTGTGTCTCCAGGGAAAGCCATTGAAATAATAGCAAAAACATAAACTTAATCATTTGTGTGTAACCTAAGGGTGAAGTGCAGTTTCTGCTTTGACCGTCTTTGATTTATGACCATGTCATGAAGTCTCTTGTTTGCAGGTTTTATAGTTTTTATTACTGGAACTAAAATCTTTAAATGCTAAAGTAGGAGAAGCTTGCAGAGCGATAGGGCTTCTGGAGATTCATACATTTTACTATGAGTTATAGACTATACATTTTAGTTAATTGCAGACAGTTTGCAAAAATGGTACCAAAGTGTCAAGACATTACATTTAAACTGAACAGTATTAACTGTAAGTAGATTAAATGAGCATGTGTTCTGCTAGTTGGGAAGACTTGGTACTTCTAGTTGACTATGTTTATACGTTGCACACAATGTTTTCGGCTTCATCAATACAGTTACAGAGTCTTGCACAAGTGTTCCTACGAATTTAACTATACCTAACTTCACAGTACAACCACCAAATGCACTGTGTTTTCTTGCTCACTCCAGCTTATTTCAGTCTGATCCCTACATGACTTGTTGAATTGTGAAGATTCGTTTTAACTGTGGCAAGTTAAAACGAGGTCTGCTGTGTATATGATGTTATTATGGGTTTTTTTGTAACCTCTGATGATTCAGCAATGGGCTCTTGGAGTACTCTTGACAGGTTGGCAGGCCACTCCTGAAAAGGCTTATCACTTTTTCACATTTTCTCCATTAGTGAATATTTGGCTCTTAATGTGGTTCATTCAAATCCCAGAGCCTAAGAAATGGCTTTGTAACCCTTTCCAGACTGCTAATGTCAGAATAAAGGAAACTCAAAACAAATTTCACTTTGTGTTGGTCTATAGCAAATCCCTAAAAATACGTTAAAGTCTGCGGCTGTAATGTGACACAATGTAAAAAAGTGCTTGGGTATCATCTATTTTCTTTCTTCTTCTTTTTTGGTGTTGCGCATACAACAAAGGGAATGGAAAAGATCACCCTATTCAGAAACAGACAACCAGATACAAGCTTGGGTCGTAGCTTAAAATAGGTGGTATAATTTGTGTATGTCAGTTGACTTTTGCTATGCCTTCACTTTACTGAGCAGGACACATTGTTTTAATTTACAAAGGAAACAAAAGGGTTGGAAATTGTAATTTCTTGTGCATAAGAGTCAAAATGAAGGACTGACTGAAATGTCAAAATTACTTATTTTTATTGGCAAATTAAAATTGAAAAAATACAAATGTTTTTAACAGTGAGATTTTAGTACTTGTATAACTGTTGACAGGTGCACAAGTCTTGCTGGGATCAAGGTTAATGTAAAGCGTTGCCCAAATTCCTTGTAGGTTTGATGTGAACCCGTCAGATTGACATGAGTAATAGAGCTTTGAAATTGCAAACAGGCACAAACACAGCCTTCTGGAGTCAGAATCACATAGGTAGGCCTGAGGCACTCCATGCTACATCAGCCAAAGAGATTCAGAACTGCAAATCATAAAATCAGAGAGACAAAAAGGTAAACTCAGGTAGTTTTTATATGTATTTTTTCTCTTTTTTTTTCAGGTCAGTCTGTCTCCTTTTAAAAAGCAATCAAGTTTATTGTACAGCATATTTCAGCAACAACGCACATCATGCAGTCACCAACAGTGAAACCAGTAATAGACATTACACTTTGTCAAGTGCCATCACTGAACTCATCAAGACATATTAAATACGTTCCATCTCAATGTGTCAATGTTTATGTAAAATATTAAATGGCCTGTAAGAGCTTTATCAAGTCCGTAGCAACCCAAAGTGCATCACACTACAGTCAGTCATTCACACATTCACACGCTGATGGTGTCAAGCTACTGGCTGGTTGCCACAGCCGCTCTGGGGAAGTCTGTCAGAGGGGGGGGCCATGCACCGGCACCACCATGCCCTCTGACCACCAACAGCAGCCAAGGCTGGTGAAGTTTCTTGCTCAAGGACCCGACAGCAGAGAGCAACACAACGACAAAGCAGGCAGAGCAGGAACCGACAATCCATCAATTGAGGGATGAACTCCTACCACTGTTGCTATCAACCATTTTTCACGGGTCAAAACCACCTCTAACCAAGTAAGTTTTTAGCCTTGATCTAAAGGAACTCAGTGTTTCAGTTATTTTTCAGTTTTCAGAAAGTTTGTTCCAGATTTGTGGTGCACAGAAGCTGAATTCTGCTTTTCCATGTTCGGTTCTAGTTCTGGAGATGCTGAGTAGGCTAAAACCAGAAGACCTGAGTGGTCTGGAGGATTGATACAGGCAGAGAATACTCTGGTGTGGCTCTTTATGCCTCTGCTTCTTTCACTCATTACTTCCTTGTAGCCCCGTCTACTTCAGCTCTGTTTCTTTATGTTTGAAAAAAAAAATCAATACCGTTTTACCCTACAGTTGGACTTTAAGCATTCAGCAAAAGAAAGCACGCACACAAACAAACATGCACGCACAATTCCATTTCACAAAAAATGAAACCTTGGCATGATGAATATTATTATAGAGAGCGTTGCACTATAAGTGCTGTTGACACATTTTACAACTAAAATTTATGAGCAGCTACCAGTTTAAAGGGAGAGAAAGGATTTGAAAAGGTGGGAGGTTTAACAAGCCACCACTTGCCTCATGTACTTCAGTGGGCTGAGTATTTGTTGGCTGCACTCATTTCAATGTCTTTTTTATTGCATCTCACTAGAATCAAGAGTCTATCTGGCTATTTCAAGCTAATAAGCAAATAGAAAAGTGTGTTGAACCCGCTCAGGGGTTTTAGTTAGGTGTTTGTTTGCTGAAAAGGTGTGCCAGGTTGTCATTTCAGATGCAAGAAGTTTTCAACCCCTTTGACAGTGAGCTTGTACAGAAAAAACTGATATATATATGCTGTTAGTTGTAAAATGTAAAAACAGAATTGAAAAAAAGCATGAATAAACATTGGTTAGCCTTTAAAACTCAGCTGAATATAAAATCTATATAAATTTGTTGCATTAGTATAATTACTATAAACTGGTTTGACCCAACTTCTTCCTGTGTCTAAATTGTGCAGATAAATACATGATTTAGACTGATGGGACAGAAAAACTGAAAGTGCAACTAATTTTGACAGGATGACTATCCTGATGTGCTGGTCTTTTAGATTGGTCTATTAAACATTGACATTAGCATATTTGGTCATTTGTACAGTAACAAATTACCAAATGTTTTATCTTTTAGACATTGTCATGTGCACATAAAATGTTGTGGTTGCAATGAACGAATAGCATTTGGGTTAAATTTTAAACATATGCACCCTGTGTCAGTCTTAGATTGTTGCATTAATAAAAAATAAATAAATAAACAAAAATATTTTAGTGCTAGATTTTTGAAACTTTTAATTGATGTAGTGCTGGTGCAATATATTCAACTGATTACTGATTCAAATGGTTTTCACCATGCAATATTTTGTGTAAATTTTATCAAAAAGTGAAATCCTTGTACAATCCACAATTACCTTTTGTAAGATGCAGGTTTCAAATAAACAGCAATATTTTTGGTTGAATGAAAACTTTAAGATTAAATCTGTGGGTATGGTTAATTCTGGGCAAGCTGTATGAATAAATATGTCTTTAAATTTAGCTTAAAACTCACCCTATTTACAACACAGCATGAAAGTTCAGAATGCTAACTTTAGTAGCATTCTGCTACTATAGTTATAGTATAGTTATAGTAGTATAGTTATAGTAGCATTAAGGTATAGTAGCATTAAGGTTATATGGTTTTGGATGGATAAGAGAATTTGAAGTATCCACCACCACCACTAATTTTCAGTGAAGTACTTTAACCAAAGATCAGAATGTCTGCATACAGACAAACCACTAAGTCATTGATTTCAAAAGGTTCAGAAGCTCTTTTGATCATAGAGAACAGAATTAGATCAATAGTATGACCTGCTATACATCTGGCTATATTGCACGTAGTGACTCATTTAAACTGTGTGCAGTCACCCCATCCACACATGCACAACAGGTCAGTTCAATTTCATCATAACGACCTTTGTTAAGCAAAGGAGCACTACAGCGGCTCCTTTCACAGCTCCTCTCAGTCAGGATAGAGAGCCATGACTAGTGCACCATTGTAAATCTTTCCAGCCTTCTGCAAATACACCAATAAATATTGTTCCATAACTGTTCATTAGCTGTGTAAAAACTGCAAAGCTCTCCAGTGAATTTCAACCACACAGCTTGTGAACACAATTTTGAGCAAGAACATTTCCTTATACACAAAGGTAATGTGTTTCTTTAAAGAACAGCTGTAATTCTTGTGAACATTGAGTGCAAATGGACAATTTCTTTCCCTCCTTCACACTTTTCCTTTCTCTCTCTCTCTCTCTAACTCAAAACACAAAACTAAAATTGGTTTTAAATTTGTTATTACAAAGTCAATAAGTGATGAAGACCACAGTTAAAATGAATTTCAAATCAGTTGTCAATAATTATAACGTTTACATACATTCAGAGTTTAATTTCATGCTTCATGAACTGCTCTGCTGAAGAGAAAAAAAGGGAGAGAAACACACAACCGTACACGCACACACTAGCTCCAAATCATCTCTGATGGTTACAAAATGTGATATAGCTGGATGCTACACACATTTGCACATATAAAAAAGAGCTTTGGTGACCATATGCAAGGAAAAAAGAGATGGGCAGCTTGGATAAAAATAGACAACTTGTTGAAATTATCAGATGAATGCTGGTTAAACATCAATCCCTGCCGTTACCGCCCTTTCTGGCGTTATCTGTGCGGAGCACACCACCAGAAAAGCATTAAGATTCATCAAGACTGACTATGTTCAAACATGTTTCAACATACAATAGATCAGATTTTTTTTTTTTTTTACAGTAATCTATAAGCATACTCCAGTGGGGTGAGCATGATTCAGTTCTAAACTCAGAAGCTCAAAAAGGCAAGACACCAAACTCCAGCATTGCTGCTGACACTCTTATGGGTGTGTGAAAGAGAGAAAAAAGGACTGCATAGTAGATCAAAGTGTTTGAGCTGAAAATTTGAAAATATGCAGTAAAACCATTTGTGCAACAAAGCTACAGAAGATATGCGTGTGACACTGAGAGAATAACCATAGCATACAAAGAAATTAGCTTGATGGGATTATAGCACCTGCCATAATCAAACGCTACGCTGGCAGTTCTCCAATATACTAAGTGATAAATTATAATCAGGATTTAGAGTTGAACTGTATGCTTTTAATTAAGTTACTCAACATGAACACAACTTCTTCCCCTGAAGTTAATTTAATGTGTATTTTATGCAAGGGATGTCGCAATCTGTTTACAAATATAAGTTTAAAAAAAAATACACATTTTTGGGTAACCATAATTATGAAGTAGCTGACTCAATACCAGATCTCTGTTATCACTCTACAGTCTATGGCTTTATGCCAGCTGCAAAGCAAGAGTGTTGGTCTGTTATCAAAATAGTGTAACTAGTCTATGGCTTGAAACAGAAAATTAAAGCAGTTAAGTCGTTAAATTAACAGGAAGGGTATTTATTGAGGGAGAGCTGAAAAGTGAAAATTTAAGTTTATGCAACAAATTATGTAGCAAGTTCTTAGTTAAGTTGGGTTGACCCAGCTTCAATTGGGTTTTGGGTCAACTTCAATTGAGAAAGCTAAAGCAACAGTTATTGCAAAAAAGCTAACTGGATTCATCACTTTGAATGACTAAACAATTGTAATGGAGAATATAGAATATATCATCACTTTTTGCTGTGTCTTCATCAAGGATATGTCTCCCTTCCTCCACCCTTCAACACAGTGCTGTCTGTGCTGGATTAAAAAAAAAAAAAAAGAAAAGTTTGTCATTGCTTGTGGGGTATGTTATCTATTGCAAATGGTTTTTGGTTTCACTACAGATATTCACTGTTTGAAGATTTGCCCAATGTCACTGTTTAGCCTTGCAGAACATAGAACAAATTCATCATTAAATAAGTGCTGTGCTTCATACCCGGCAGTTTCTTAGATCTCATACTACAGAACCAATATTGAAAGCAAGCATTCGAAGAGCCATTAAACAGATGAAGTATCAACAAAGAGTGCTTCCACTTTGTTTCACCAGAATACACCCAGTGTCAAACCAGTGGCTGTACATGTAAAATTTCTCTAATAGAGCATCTTCACAAAAACTGTGGCTAACAACAGCAAGATAGTAGGTCATATTGAGCACATCAAACATCTTTAGAACTATTGACAGAGGAGGGACCAAGTCATTGTTTTGCACGACAAGAAAGTCTCAGCTCTGTCCAATCAAGTCCTGAGTCAAGTCCTGTGTAAAGACATATAAATTCCAAGAAAAGTACAAAGTCAAGACTTGGAAAGCGCAGAGTAAAATCAAATAGGTTCCAAATAAATGAGGAATCGTAAATATATCTTTTTCATTTTCTATATTAAACGCCATGATTATGATTTTGATTGCTCCCTGATCAAGGAGATCTACTCTCCTGCCTTACTACAGTTTCCACATATGTACTGACAAATTGTACCAGCTTGGCAGTAAATCATATGTAAGGCGTGTTGTGAATAGACGCCTGAGGGCTGCAGACCAACAAGTGTAATCACTGTGTTTGGGCTGTACTAAAGACTGAAGACGACTGAAAGTGAAACCGAGCTCTGCAACACAAATCCTCTTGCGCTCTCTCATTCTCCCTTCCACATCCACAAGCACATAAAAGCTAATATTTTCATGTGTCACTTCAAAACATTCATTAAGGAGAAATCCCAGATATTAACCATAAGGTTATCGTTGTTGAAATAAGACAAAGTACTTGTTGCAAAACATCAAACACCAGCACTTCACCGCGCTAGCATGCTGAAAGACATGAACAGTGGAGATTAGAAAGCACAGAAGTTTATGCAAATAAGGTAGGATGTTTTAAGGACAAACGTATTATTCATATTGCCATAAATATTACTTCAGTGTATTTACCCACATCCCACATCCCATTAGATGTGGGAATTTTAGATTGCAATTGTAAAGACAACATAAAACTAGCAAATCTGATTAACAGAATAAATGCTTGATTTGATGTTGCCGAATTTGACAGTAACTGTAGAACCTATAAAGTATGCAATTAAAACAATATCTCTCCTTAAAAATAGTACAAACCATATCAAGCAGGAAAGAAATGATTCATTTAGTTGTTTAGTTTGTTCACTGATCATTCTAAGCTAACCTTTCTGCAACCCGTGCTTTATTAACTGACAGGCAATAAAGCAGACGTAGAACACAAAGAAATGTACCAACTGGAAAAATAAATAATTGGATAGCAGGCTAAAAATATCCAGCTAACCATTATTGAACACAAGTTGGTTGACATAAATTGTAACTTTAATGCTAAATGTAATTTTGGTCATTATAATTTCAATGAAATCCTAATCAATTTTCTGTGATTATGAAGATATAGAGAACATTATTATTGTCATCAACATTATTATTCTTATTAATAGTAGTAGTAGTGGTAGTAGTAGTAGTAAATACATATTTTCCACAAAAAGGAAATGCAAGCTGGTGTACTGTGAAATTTATAACTGGATGATAATGATATTTATACATTAGTCAACATTTCAAGAGTCCATGTATATGATGCAGCTATAAACTAGGACAATATGCTGAATAGGGAATAAGGAATGTTGCTCTCTCTATATGTAGGAATGGGGGCACTATGAACTGATGCAGTGTTTTGCTAATGGCCCAGAACAGCTTCGCCAGGTTGCATCTTACTGAAAACTCACTGATAATTTTTGTGATAAATATGACAATAATTTTGACAATTTTACTTTTTTTTTTTCAATCACTGAACAAATGTCTTTGCAACTTTTATTAATACAATAAAAATGTTTTGCTCTTTTTGGTGTTCTGCATAGATTTGTGGACAATGTTGGGCACAGACAGCACTCGCATTTAGTGATTGGCCATTATATGTTTGTTTTTTTTTTCCCTCCACCCCAAGAAAGAAACTTTTTTGGAAAATTGCTGTGTGGTGCTGGATGTCGACACCCCATGCATCATATTCCAACAGTAACTACTGTTTTCCCTCCCACACAGACGCTGAAGACAATAAGGTTTCCTCTTGCGCAGACAAGCCAGCTGCTACTGTTCTCAATATTGGTCTGTTAACTCCTAGATTGCATTGTCACACACCATCAACATGTTACCAAATAAAAACTGTGCAGATTGTGGTATTGTTAAGTAAAATTGTGAAACTGTGTGACCCTTGTGGATGCAAAAGTCACTCACAAAACAGTTAACCCATTTTTTTGAGTGACACTTTCGGTGTCACTCACGAAAAGTAAATACTACCATGCTGTGGGAGGAGGAGCCACAGCAGGAATTCCTGTGAGCATTCTTCCTCTTTGCCTGCAGTTCTCCACAAACTACACTGGTGAAGACAAACCTGTCTTGGTCTCATTGGCTGAATAAAACACTATCTTTGAAGAAACCTTAAATGCAAAGTAAAAGACTTCGCCAGGCAGGTATTCAAAAAACAATAACTGACAGAGATTGAGGCCTGTTTGCTTACTAATTCCTGATAATCAATGTTTTTGCATAACAAAGTTATGTTAATGAGAAAATAATGATTCTGTGAAAGTAACTTCAATTATCCAGTTCACATACCTTTTACAGCTTCTTGTAAAATGTATCAATGATGTATTAGATTATGAAGTACATATCTAAATTACATCAAAGGTTTTTCCACCAAACCAGTTATAGCATCTACTAGGTGCTAGTATATTCTTAGACACTGATAAGATGGTACTAATAGCATACAACTTCTCTGTTTTTTCCACTCTGTGGGTTAATGGTGGTCTACAAATTTTAAAAGCAGGTTTATGAACTGTATTGAGCTGCTTTTGAAGTTGCATTAAAAGCTGAAATGAAAAATATCTTTGGTCCTTTTGTCCCAAAATAAAGTCGAGTAACTTGATTTCTGTTTGTTCCTTTTGTGCAGAACTGATCTTTGGGGTCTGACCAGTTAAACTGTCTTTAACCCTAGTTGAACTAAGTGTTTATGATTTTTTTTTTTTTTTTTTTGTAATGTGGCTCAACTCTCAGGAACTGTTTTAAATTATAAACTCACAAAGAACATATTTCATCACTAACCTCAAAAAGCACATGTATTAGTAATGTCCTTCACAGTTTTGAGGATGTGGGAATTAATGGCGTCGTCTCTTTTACTCAGTAATTTGTCACATAATACACTTAAGTAATGCCCAAAGAAATTCCCAATGGCAATTAATAACGACACAAATTGAAATTTATTATATTATAATGTAATTGCTCTGAATCTCTGTTTGATTGGGGAAAATGTAGAAGCAAGTATGTAAGACCTGTGCAAAATGGAAAGAAAAGAAATGCTTGGTGTTATTCTCTTATTGTGCACTTAAAGTAAAAGAATGGTTATCCTGTCAAGGGTGGGTAAACTCGGCAAGGTTAATGTCTCATTATAATACAAATTTCATCTGTGGTCATAATGGCATGACCAGCGACACAGACTGTATTTTTACAGCATATGTGACTGAAATTATTGTTGCAGGTAATGAGCTGTATTCAGTGCTAATGTTGCTGATCAGATCTTAAAACTGAAATGAGATGTCAGTTTTGTTGTTTTGTTTTTTTTTATATATATAAATGATAAAGGTTTTGTAGCCATGCATATTTAAAAGTACCATGCAGAGCAACCATTATATAACATTTCTAACTTTTATATAACATTTCAGACAGTAAATACAAAAAGCAGTTTACAATTTACGGTCTTTTTTACTATAAGAAAGTCAAATAATTCTGGCCTTGTATGAAAAAAGTTATTGATCCAGTTGATTTTTTGTTGTCTATTTTTTAATCTATATTTGGTTGTGTTAGTGGCCCTTTTTTCCAATTTTTGACAGGAAAGGGGGGATAAAGAAGAGAGAAAGACATGTGGCAAAGGTACCGAGGTTGGGAGACAAACCAGGAACAACTGCAATGGGGACTACAGTCTCTGCTCCACTGACTACGCCACGCAACACCCCTCATCACTCATTGGTGAATAAAGTTATAGGAAAGCTGTGATTAATTCCACTTTATCTACATAAAAAAAAAAGAGTCAAATTCAATAACTTAAAGAATTGCTGACTTCAATTGCCTCAGTTTGGGTTGGTGTTCTTGATGAAATAATAAGATAAAGGAGGGGCAAAGACTGCATTAATGGGAGACATTCTAGGTAATAATCAAAGCAGTTAAAAAAAGCACAAATTGTAGTAAAACATGTTTGCAATAATATGTGAAAAAAAGGAAAAAGATGAGAATGTCACACGGGGAAATACTTTTTTTAACAACTTCAGTCCAAGCATCAAACATGTGGAGGTCAGCACTTCTGCAGTAAATAAAATGTGGTATCTGTCCATAGAATCAAGGTAATATTTGCACATACTGTATACAATATTACTCAAAGACAGTTTTCTCAGTACCAAGTGGGAGTCTGAAAGTTACCTGACCTTGACTCTTACTGAGATAGCATAATGTATTTTAGCTTAACATTCTTGAAGCAATTTCATTTTGAATACATTTATTAAAAAAACAGAAGTACTGTAACTTGGTGACGCAATAGTAATAACTGAATTAATGCATATGTATATTTTGGGGTTGGTGCATTTATCCAACATGAAAATCTCAGACCAATTATAGTAATCACCATTCCCAATAACTTTTAATTATTTAAATAATATTACCTTAATAATCTTTAAAAGTATCTTACTGGTTATATAGTGTCTACATGGTTTTTTTTTTTTCCCCAAACACAACCCAACATCTAAATGCTTTCTTAAGGTGCTGAGAACATCTACAAATAATTACACACAGTTCTGTTTTCTGTTGAAAGTTGCAGTACGCACCTTTCATAAACAACTTTCTGTGGGAAGAAAAGAAAAAAAAAAACAGAGCTCTGCTCCCTTCTCCCTATGGTAAAACAGGAAAAAAAAATCAAATAATTTAATTCTAACGTACAAGTATTTTGGTTTTCAATGAGTTTTAAAAACATTAAAGTTTAAAGTCAAACATATAAACTTACGCAAAACAGATTCTATATTTTTATGCAAAGACAAAGCCTTAAATGAGTTTTGAACAACTAATTATTTCCCAAAACACAAGATTTATGCAAGACATGTAAAACCTTTCACCACATTGGTTATATGAGTATCTTAAATTATATATATATATATAACAAGATCTATAACAAACATTTTAACTACAGTAAGCAGTAATAATTGTATTTTGTACACTTGAATATATTGTTAAGTTCTTTTAAAGTTTTGTTTTAATGTAGTAACACTTCAGTTCTCACAAAATCAGTCTAGCTTGACTGGTGACAAGCAGACTGCCTACAATTAAGTGTTTTTTTTTTTTTTTTGTCTTACCTCTGGTGCGACTGGAGAGCCTCCGCCGGCCTGTTGATGAGCTGTGCACAGTATGCTGGTAATGGGACATGTTGGTTGGTGTGTTAGGAACACGAAAGTTGTCCTGGAACCTCTGCATCAAATCCTCTATTGAGTCAGTGTTCGCTTCGATAGCTATAAAAAGAAGATGGTTGTCATGTCAAAACTGTAAGGTTGTTTTTTGTTTCCCAAACACTCTGTAAAGAGTGACTCTCTCTCAAGACAATTTGAAAATCCATACAGAGATAAAAACAGCGTTTTTCCAAAAGTGCTTGTATATATCTCTTTCTTTTTTTTTAGGAGGGTTAAGAGATTAGACCATGAAATGCACCAAGACCCACAAGGCTGTCTCATTTAGACAGTAGGAAAAAAACAGCGCTGTTTTCTTTCTTCTATTTTTTTCCAGCTTTTAAATGATACCATCAATTCAATATTGCCTCATCTCTACAGGGATCCTGCCAGCGCTTCCCTTGATTGTTCAGTCTCACTTCTCCTGATGAATGACTCCAAAACAACAAGCTGGAGGGAAAGAGGAGGGGCTGGGAGAGGGTTTTGGTTTGCCTTGTTCAATAAAGGATAACACAAAAGGAAATAAGGGAGATTCTACACATTTTTGTACATTTGTGGTAGTACAAAAGTTAAGCGTACCTTTAGAATGTTGTCCCTTCTTTGTGTTTGACACACACATGCACACCCCTATAAGCACGGATCACATTTGAAAGGAGTGTGTATCAGAAGTGGAAAATTTAACAACTAGATGAAAAACATCCTTAAACTTCCTCCAGCAAAGCCATCTCTGAACGATGGGGCCATTCATCACACAAAACACCAGTAACCCCAACCTATCATCATCATCTTTTGATCTGTCAGTCTGGCTCAGAGGTGTACTCTGTCCATGAAAAATGGTGAAATGTTGCACCCAGTCAAATATCATCATGCATGCCAATGAGCTTCCAGGAAGAAGAGATGAAGACACAGGTGAAAGCAATGTAATTGCTCACACAGGTCTCGATTGGAAACAACAACAAAGCCATTGCGGTGTGAACATTATGATGCACATTTGTTCAGATTAATGTGCAGTTAAGCTCAGCTTCATCTGCTTTGTTTTTTATGGAGTTATTTTGGTCACGATGTAATGCAGTGCATCGTTTTCTTGTAATTTACCCCTTCAACATAAAGAAATGGAAGTCCCAACTGCCCATGAATGCATTTTTGAACATTGTTAAAATCTTCTATGCTTAGTTTTACCCCAGTAAATGAAAATTCTTTAAAAGAAATTAGATATTAACTCTTATTGATCTATGAAAATATGCAAGATAAACATTGATGAACAGTGGTCTGGCAAAAATTGTATGAGAAAAATGAATTTCAACTCAGTTATCACAAAAATGACAGCAATTAATATCATTTAATTTAAGGATTTTTTTTACAGATTGCTTTAGGTAGTGTTTCCCCCTACAGAACAAAATACTATGAAAACTGTATTCGTATTCACTCAAGTTACCTTTATCTTATAGTAAAATTAGTACGTTGATCTAGGACATTTCATAGTGACAGAAAAGGAAAAGCAGATGAAATCTGTAATGGCCAATACTTTACCAAAGTGCCATATATCTGCTGAACATAAAATGTGTTATGTTTGAGTATCGCTTACACAAGTCCACCGTTTACTGATAATGTCAAGAAAACAATAAAACTTAGTTAAAAAATGCAGTAAAGTAGCATTTCTATGGTAAACCTGTCATTGCCACAAAACTTTCACAGTTCATGTTGCTCATTTTTCCATTTTGGCATTTCTTTAATCTAAAGTTGACTACTGTAGCCAATGAACAGAGGCAGAAAGCAAGATGCATGTTGAGTGGTGCAGCGCAACTGACCCTCATGGTCTATTGAGCAAGCAAATTTGGTCTCCACTCTGTGAAATGCACAACAGTGCAAATTGATTTTTATTGCACTATTGACAAAAGAAGCTTAGGGTGTTTCTTTTTTCTTGTAACTTAGTATTTAGAGCATGGCTCATGGCTAATGCATTTCTTGTAAATAAATACAGCAGCATTAGGAAAAGATTTAAATTGTTAAAATATGGATATGAGACAATTAAAAAAAAAAATGTTGGACACAGATTTTGTTTTGCCAAAGTGTTCAAAATAAAGATTTTAAGATTGATCAAAAGTTTTGTAGACTGTGAATGATATTATCTATACTATTTGGTAGCAGTCATTTAATTTTGATACAGGTTTAGCTGATATAGCTTATTACAAATATTTCTTTAGTTGTGTCTTTTCTGCATTGTCCAGGTTTTAGTTATGTCCATAAGTTATTGTGTATAATACCAGTGATCGACATAGACGACAAAGACAATTACCTTAATTGTCTTTTAGTATCTACTCCAATTTACTGTGTTTGATAGAATTCAGCATTTTTTTCTAAATAATTCATCTGTTATTCTGTCAACCACATATGGCCTTGTGTGCCTTTGTACTCTTATCTTTTGTATGTCTTGTATCATCTTGCAGCCAGAGGAGAAAAAAAAAAAAAAAAAACATTTCCAGCAGAGCCATCACACTGGAATACTGTTTCAATTTCTAGTACAAAAGAAGTCAAAGAAAACCTGTCTGGAAACTACATTGTTTCTAAGGTTCACCACAGGGTTTGATGCTGAGACAGATACTGTATTGGCGCTTATGATTCAAGCAATGCTGATTTAAACTGAAGTGCATGCCTTGAGTGAGTAGTAAAGAAGCTATTTAAGCCATTTACAAGAATATAAAAAAGTAAAACCATGATGAGTTCTAAGAAAACCTTGGGATTAGCCATGTTGTGCAACAGTGACATCTAAGAAGTTAATATACCGTGCAGACATAATCAAATTGCTGTAAACAAAACTTAAAGAAAACAGTTAGAGCCAAATAAGACAAAACAATTAAGCGGTGACAGAAAAAAAAAGCAGACAGATTCAACACAAAGCTTTTTAATGCAATGAGTCACTTAAAAATTAATTATAAAAGTACACTTTGCTCAAAGGCTGTTGAATAGAATTAAAAGCAAAGGAAAACAATTATGTCTTCAATGGTCTACGCAATGGAAAGTATGTGTATATATTCAGAAACTTGCTTCCACTCAATACACATATCTTTACTCTCAATAAAGAAAGAAAATCTCAATGTTAGACATGAAAATAACACTGAAAATTGGTGAATTTTGCGGTAGTATACTTTCCTGGTACACCGCTTACCTGTACCACAAGAAAAACAAAGATATTGTTTTTTGGTATTTTTCCCCTCAAGACCCTTCTCATTTTGAGTTCAATGTCAGTTGAAGCTCTGGTGCCTTTATTGGGGCCTGCCCATAGCAATGCATAGGCGAAGCAAGGCAGTCACTGCCTCCATGCATTGCATGGCAGGCACTTATTGTTCTACCCCCAATAGAATGTCTCTATTTATTTTTCTTCCATCACCGATAATGAGGCTCGTACCACTGCGTGCACCCCTACAAAAGTGGTATCAAAACGTGCGGCTCGATGCCGAGAAGGGTGCTATTACTTTTGGTGGGATTCAGAGTTACGATGGTGACGTAAATAGCAAAAAACTAGCACATTTTCCAAATGGTGAAACGCAGAGTGTAACTGCCACTCCGTTAGAGTGAGAAACGGAGTGGATTTTTGACCCCCTAAACAATTTTGAAATCACCCTCACGCCCACAAATATCGCCCTATTGGTATCAAAGTCGGTCATGACATTGATACGCATACCTGCTCCCATAAAATGTTTTTGAAATTTCACTAGGGCTTACGGTTTTCTGTCAAGGTGCTTCAGAGCAAAGTCATGTGACATGGTAAGCTAACGCTCTCAGCCATTGATTTCCATACATTTCTGAAAAATTTCAGAGCTCAGCGCACACCATCTTTCTCTCACCGCTGTTATTACTGTGAGTGAGAGATATGAATTGCGGTAATATCGGAGACGACCAATAGCCCTCTCATATGCTTCAAACGGTTTTCGAATATGTGTCACGGTTCCCGAACGGGAAGGAGTTGTTCAGACTGCTTCTTTTAGTGAAATTGGCTGGCTCAAACAGAGAATTCTGTCTCCCCCTGTGTGTCTCACGCACAGCTGACAGTTGGCAGAGAGGATTAATTACCATAGCAACGGAACACAGAGAAGGGCAGACCAGCTGCTTTGGACTACAAAGACACTAGTTCTGTAGTTCTAATTATGGTGGAACGTTCAGAGGGCTAAGCAAAATGTCAGAACTACAAACATGGCGGAACACTCAGTCACTAGAGGAGGGCTGAGTTGGCAGTTAAAAACTACTATGATGGTGGAACTCTGAGTTACTGCAGAAGAAGCCTAAGCAAAATGTTAGGACTACAGACATGGGCATTATATAACTGATTTAACCAAACCACTGTTACACATGGGATTAGTATGGCCCTTTGAAATGAAGCTTACTGAAAATTTCAAAATAAAAGCCTTGACAATTTTTACATCAGGTCATTGCTCTTTTGGGCATTATATAACTGATTTAACCCAACCGCTGTTGCACATGTGATTAGTGTGGCAATTTAAAATGAATCTTACAGAAAATTTCAAAATAAGAGCCTCAATATTCCTCTCACCTTAGTGCATCGCCGTAGGTGGTACAATAATATTAGCCTTTATTATCTTTTTCTCTCACGTTGGTAGCATTAGCCTTTTACCTAAATGATCTATTAGCTATTTTTCTTACATATTAGCCATGTTTAGTATACTGAATGGAGTAAGTCAATCACAGAAAACATGCTAGTGATGCCCCTCATGCTACTGATGCACTCACGCTAACATTAGCATTTTGGCTAAATTTAGCTGATTCATTAATTTTAACATACTGAATGGGGCAAGTCCAGGTTAGTCAACATGCTTGTGACTCTCCAAAGGCTATTGACTAAAATTTATAACATCAGAACGCTGGGTCCAAACCGACAGGCACATTTTGGCAGGCCCCAGTTAAATTTCTCCAGGAATTTTCTAGTTTTCTTCTTTTCTTCTCCCTTATCTACCTTTTGTCTGTGGTTTGCGCATGTAAACACTGTCTCATGAGCGAGGTATGTCAACAGCATCCTGCCTCAGTCAACTTATTCCAGCTGGTCTCACAATACCCACTGTGGGAAGATAACACTATTCTGTTTTCTGCATTTGTTCAGCTGGACTATTTTGCTTGTTTACTTGCTTTGCAGACTTGCATTCTGCATTTTTGTTTTTATTTTGGTTTATTAGTATAATTCCCCCTCCCCCAGTTTTATTTATACATTTTTGTTTATACGCACTATTTGAAAAGCATTGAAATTCATGTTGGGATGTTTCTCAGATTTCATTATGAGAAATGTCTATGTTTTCAAAGCAAATCAAATATGTCTAATACTTAGAGGTAAAAATTCATCTCACAATAGTTGAGTGTAACTTTCTGAAAAGACATCTTTATTCTGAAGTAAATAAGTAAATGTACCAAACCAGTGAAAAAAGATTTTGCTGGAACATCCACTCCAGACACACTGCAATCTATCTGCTTCTCCTTCTGTCTTCTATCTGCAACTCTGATTTTGCAGCATCCCCCCCTTGGGATCTAATTGGTAAAAAATGCAGTCACGTAAATCTGAACGAGTCAAATATACTGCCATTTGTTTCTGGACAGACATTCGGTGTTCTTATTAAGGGTGCACTAAGGTGACAGGAAAGGCTTTACAACTCAGGTGAAACACAAACGTTTAACATTAACAAGTCATTCACTGGCAACTGCTGTCTCCTAGGAATAGATTATTATTTGCTGATGCACCATGCACCAAATGAACACTCACTTTAACATTACTTTCTGTTAAAAATGAAAACAAATAAAAAAGTCAAACTTTTTTTATTTTTTGTTGTGCTCAACGTGATTGCATAAGACATTTTATCCTGTTTGTACTATGTTATTTTGTTCAAGTTTAAATAAAAATAGCATCGTGTAGTGTTTTATTCAGATTCGACAACAAAAACATTTAAAAAAATATATTTTTTGGGATAATAAACAATATAACTATTACCCTCTGGATTGTAAAATCCCAATAAATAGCGATCCTAAGTTTCTTACAATGGTTTGATTCTTTGCTCTGTATGGTCTTACATATTAGGTCAATAAGTAATTCTATATATATTTTAAGAGAAAGTGTAAGTAAACAATATCGGTCTTGTTTACATATCATTTGTTAGGTTTCAAGTCTCTGACTAATATTAATGCTCAAATAATGAAGCCATGTCATCTAGTATGCCTAAAGCACAACATTTCTGTAGGTTATGAATTCACCTCACTGTCGTTTAACCTCAGTTAAACTTCAATATCTTACATTTTAACATCTGTTTCAAAAAATCCAATTTCCTGTTTAAAAATTATGTTTTAATACAGAGTTCAGCTTGATAAATATCAAGCTGAAAAAAAAAGTGGTCGTTTTTATACTTCTACAGCAAACAGCCATGTTGCTATGAAATATTAACAACTCAAAGTCCGTTAATGAACTTTTACCAGTAGAATAAGGACAAAGTTATGGTCTGACGTTCACTGTATTTGCACTGCGAATGCAAGATTGCCAGATGGTGGTAATAAATAAAAACAGATGGAGGTTACAAATAACTCCTTTGACTTGGTTTTACTGTTATGAAACATTTCATTGAACTCATATTTACTGTACAAAATCACCATGACAATCAGTAATTTCCAAACTCTCCGATAACTCTTTAAAACAACATTATTCATTTGCTCAAATGATCCCCAGTGGCTGGCTATGTTTTACCTTGATTTCATGAGATAAAAATTGTTCTCGAGGCTGTAGGCCTCCAGCTTGACGTCTTTGTTTTTGCCACTTAAGTGCTACTACAGTTTAAGATGCAGACTTGAGTCCTCATCTTTGGTAGCCCCTGGCTGCACTTTTGTCCAGTGATTAGCGCTGTTGTCTCGTAGCAAGAAAACTCCAGATTCAAATCAAAGCTTTCTCCAAGCACATTCCCCAGGTGTATGCACAGCATTCCTGTAAAGTACTTCAACATCTACCAACAGTCCAAAAGAGTAAATATTAAGGTAACTGGTTCCAACTTCCCCTCAGCTGTTGTTGTATGTGGTTGTGGTTGTCTGCCTTGTGTGCATCTTTGACAGACTGGTGACCTGGCCATTACATTCTTTGTCTTTACCCCATTGGCTTTTCATGAGGGGACCCCCACAAACCTGAACAGGATTGAGGTGCTGTAGCATAGGTGAATGGATTGGCTGTGTAAATGGCTTACTTCAGGGTGTAAGCCCCTTCTCCTCTAGTGATAGCTGGAATAGACTCCAGTCCACAGTGGCCCTGACAGAATACTGTAGCTTAAAAAAATGCAGACCATTACTTTTCTCATAGTACAAACCACTCAATTGCATAAGCAGTGGTTTCTAAAAGACACTTCTACATAATATGATAAAATTTGATACAACATCTGTACATTTGCTGGAAATGACACTCAGCACCAGGAAGGGCAGAAGACATACAGCAAAAAAAATAGATCTACAGTGAAGGACTAGCTAGATGCCAGATGAACAAAACAAGGCCAGCTTCCTCTAAACCGCTGATGCAGCCTTTGGGAATTTTCGTCTGCCAGAAACGGAAACCTTTGACCATGATTACCCATCCACACGTAGCGTTTGACCCTTATTTCTCTTAGGCTCAAGAGGATATCTCCTATCTGCCCAAAAGTCAGTAAAACACAAGGTAACATTTTGAGACGCTTCATCTATGCCCCATGCCCCGAGGCAGGTGGTGATTCAGCTTGCATGGCAGCTTGAAAGATGAATTGCAGTGCTATGAATGTGCACACAAGAATGATAGTGTAGAAACAGGCTGGAGAATCCATTTCTCTATACAGATTACTTTAAGCTACACAGGCTGCAATTTCAAAAACAGAGTATTGATTTAAAACTATGTGATTTTTTGGCATTCACTAAAAGAGGAGTTAAAAGCTCTGGGGTTGCATTTTATAAGAGCATTTTTTAATAATCCTATTAATATATTGCAATCCCCACACGACGGATGGGCTGAAAATTTTGTCTGTATCTCTAAATGAACCTTTCAAGACGGATTTTAACAATGAAAAAACCCTTATCCGATTCAGAGTCAGAATGATAGTTGAAATAATTTCACCATTTCTTGCGAACTATCAGTTTTTAAGTTATGATCAAGATTCAAGACTACTGACAAGCATTTGAAGCTATTCATAACTCTAAATAAAATTAACAATTTTTCTATCCAATGGCAGTTGATGCCTATTTTTTAAATAAGAGATAATAGGCTTTTTCTACTGTTCAGGCATTCTGCTTGCATGATAGCAAACATTTGTGCTTAAAAATAAAGATGCAGGCTAAAAGGAATGGATGTGAGTATTTCTGTAGATTTGTGGAGTCTAGACCTCCCGCTGTTTTAATTTACTACTCCCCTGTGAGAAGAAAAAAAGTGATAGCATAAGAAATTAAATTCCTATTTTTAATACATTTCATTATTTACTCACTTTTTCACATCCACCTCAGCTGTCTGATTTTAACCACACACATACTCGTGCTCTTAAATCATTTCCATTTTCACTTTATTTTATTTTCCTATCCAACGTGGCTTAGGGTGCAAGCAAGTAAAGAATAGATCAAAGTTTGCTTTTCTTCACTCCTGCTCAGATTTGTCTCTCTGATTTATTAAATTTGTCATTGTTTGAATTGGAGCAGTCCATTGTGGATGTCTGTTAAAAAAAAAAAAAAAAAAAAAAAAAAAAAACATCAAGACTCTACTTCTGATAGAGTGGTAGATACCTACATGAGAGGTCAGACAGTAACAAAGAAAAAAGTGTCGGAAAGAAAAATGATCTTGTGCAAGAGGATACATGAGAGAGCTGAAACATTAGAAGATTAAGTCTGAGACATGTGTAGAAGGTAGAGCACTGATAAAACAGAGTTTAATGAAAGAATAGATACCTGGAAAAATAGAGAAATTTCAAGGCCAAGAGAAAAACCCTTATACCATTTTAAAACGGCAACACAGCCCTGAAAACACATATGAAGGCAAGGCAGACAAAAATTATTAAAATATATGTAGTACATTGCAAAAGTATTCAGACACCTTAAACCATTTTAAATTGTGTTACACCACACACACAAACTTTGATGCTTTTGAAAGGACTTGTATTTGATCACAAAATACTACGTAGAGCATTATTGGGAAGTGGATGAGAGGGATCATGGTTTTCAAATTTTTCCCCCCCAAAAAATCTGAAAAAAGTGGCAATGCTTTTGCTTTCAGCTCTTCCAAGACAAGGCTTTAAACAGACGGAGATTTCAATCCATTCTTCCGAGCAAAAAGGCTCTCACAGACATTCAGATTTGATGAAAAATGTCTACTTGGCTTCTTCTAACGGGGCTATTTTAAGACTTTGAAATAAAACATTTCAGATTTGCAGCTTGCATTACAGCCTTGGCTGTGTGTTGGAGATTCTTGTGGTGAATCTTCCTCCCATTCGTTTTATCTCACTCAAAGTGTTTTATAGCTTCTAACAGTTTTTACTTTAGGGTTTGCCTATTTAGTTCCATCCATCTTCGAGGCACTTCTGACCAACTTGCCTGTCCTTGTTAAAGAAAACATTATGCAGCCACCACCAATTTTAATAGTGTGGATGGTGTGTTTAGGTTACGGTGTTATTTTTCTTCTTCACATAGCATTTTGCCTCTACACCGAAAATGTAAATTTTGGTCTCATCTGACCAGAGCATTTCTTTCCATGTTACAGTCTGTGGAAAACTGCTCAAGGGTCTTCTAATAGCTTTCTTTCAACAATGATTTTCTTTTGGGCGCTCTTCAATAATCACAAGTAGTTGTCTCATTGGCAGATCCTCCCACCTGAACTGTGAATGTATCTAGCTCCTTATGAGTTACAATGGGTCTGCTTTTCCTTGCATGGCCTGTCAGTTGATGCGGATGATCATATTCTAATTAGCTTGCATTTATGCCTTATTTTTCCCATTTGTGGATGGGAAAAGTAAGACATCAGACTGTTCTCTAATTGGGTGACATGTGAGGGTCAATTGGCTACATTGGATTTTTTATTTATTTATTTACTTTTTACCGAGAAAAACACAGAACGCATTCATGGCAGGTATAAGTATAAGACAAAAATATTTGAAAGCCATGTGTCATTCTCCTTCCATGTCACAATTATGGAATACTTTGTGTTGCTCGATCATATAAAATAACAATAAAATGATGGAACTGTGTTTCTGAATGTGACAGGATATGAGTTCAAGACATCGGAATTCTTTTGCCAATATAGAGTGGTCCGTTGTCTTTTTTTTGCCAAAACAGTAAAACAAAATCAGAATGACAACTAAGTTCTCTAAAAGCCTTGAAAACAACAGGAGAAGACAGTACTTCACCCTATCTGCCTCCCTTTCTGTTTGGTCTGCAACTTCTGAACATCTACCCTCTCATGTCTTGTCAGTCCTACCCACCGGAAAACATGCAATGTCACATCTTCAGTGAGATACTTTTCTTGTCTGGCCTCTGCTTGCATATTTTAGGATTTTTGCTGTTTTCAAGGCAGCACAAATAAAGTTCTATCTATAGCTCAGCTCCTGCCATGGGCCAGAATAAAAAATGGATGTGTCTCCCAATGCTGCGGCAGCAGAACATAGCAGGCCACACTCTGACCTCCAACTGCACCAGACACAATGAAAATACAGCATGAAAATAGGAAATAAGCCCTTGCAAATGTTTCAGACTAATATTTATATTTTTATCTACTTGCATATCAAACTTGGTTTGGTGCGGGAATCTGCATAAAATACCTTACACAACTAAGAAGGTCCAAAGATAGCTGGAACTATATATAGCTAATGTGTGAGGTTATGTTTCTCACAATAGGAACATTGCGAGAAATGTGGCAATGCATACTTTAGATGCATTTCCACTGCAATTGCTTATCTCATATATATATATATATATCTATATATATATATATATAGATATAGATATATATATCTATATCTATATAGATATAGATATATATATCTATATATAGATATAGATATATATATCTATATCTATATATAGATATAT